>JBAPLH010001392.1:0-53608 GCA_037897445.1 Ceriops zippeliana | reverse complement strand
AAAGATTTGACTTGCTAACCACAAATGATAAGAGGTACTCTTTATTTTAGAATTCAACCACTTCATATCAATAAGAAATGCAATTTAAGATCAAGAACTCTATTGTTTGGTGCAATTGAATGAATTGATATTATAGACGAATAATGAAAATTGTTTTCGTAATGAATATGGTTGTTAAGAAAGAGTCAACATATAATTTCATGGTCAATCCATGTAAAATAGTTCTTGTAACAAGAAGAGGAGCCTAATTAGCTTAAGGTGATTAGAAACGCTCATTATTTAGGAATTAATCAAGTTCACATTAGCACGACATGCAAACCAAGATGAATGACTCCTTTGGCTGATGGATGTAAACTGATTTGGAGTAATAATGATGTTAATACTTGTTTGATTTAATTAATATACTTGATTGTTCAGCAACATATGTCAATTTCATTATTGCTTTATTAAAAAGTGTGTTTGGAATCAAAAGATTGGACCTGCTAACCAGAAATGATGGGAGGCACTCTTTATTTTAGAATTCAACCAATTAATATCGATAAGAAAAGCAATTCAGGATCAAAAACTCTATTGTTTGCTGCAATTGAATGAATTCATGTTATAGACGATTCATGGAAATTCTTTTCATAATGAATATAGTCGTTAAGAAATAGTCAATAGATAATTTCATGGCTAAGGAATGAAAAATAGTTCTTGTAACAAGAAGAGGAGCCTAATTAGGTTAAGGTGATTAGAAAGTCTCATTATTTAGTAATTAAACAAGTTCACATATCATGAAATGCAATCCAAGATGAATGACTCATTTGGCTGAACGACGCAAACAGATTTGGAGTAATAATGGTGTTAATACTTGTTTGATTTAATTAACACACTTCATTGTTTTGCAACATATGTCAATTTCATTATCGTTTTATCAAAATGTATGTTTGGAATCAAAAGATTTGATTTGCTAACCACAAATGATGGGAGGTACTCTTTATTTTAGAATTCAACTAATTATTATCAATAAGAAATGCAATTTAAGATCAAAAACTCTATTGTTTGTTGCAATTGAATGAATTCATGTTATAGACGATTCATGGAAATTGTTTTCATAATGAATATAGTCGTTAAGAAATAGTCAAGAGATAATTTCATGGTTAATGAATGAAAAATAGTTCTTGAAACAAGAAGAGAAGCCTAATTAGCTTAAGGTGATTAGAAAGTCTCATTATTTAGTAATTAAACAAGTTCACATATCATGAAATGCAATCCAAGATGAATGACTCATTTGACTGAAGGACACAAACAGATTTGGAGTAATAATGGTGTTAATACTTTATTAATTTAATTAATATACTTCATTATTTAGCAACATATGTCAATTTCAGTATCGCTTTATCAAAAAATGTGTTTGGAATCAAAAGATTCGACTTGCTAACCACAAATGATAAGAGGTACTCTTTATTTTAGAATTCAACCACTTCATATCAATAAGAAATGCAATTTAAGATCAAAAAATCTATTGTTTGGTGCAATTGAATGAATTCATATTATAGACGATTCATGAAAATTGTTTTCGTAATGAATATGGTTGTTCAGAAAGAGTCAACATACAATTTCATGGTCAATCCATGTAAAATAGTTCTTGTAACAAGAAGAGGAGCCTAATTAGCTTAAGGTGATTAGAAACGCTCATTATTTAGGAATTAATCAAGTTCACATTAGCACGACATGCAAACCAAGATGAATGACCCCTTTGGCTGATGGATGTAAACTGATTTGGAGTAATAATGGTGTTAATACTTGTTTGATTTAATTAATATACTTCATTGTTCAACAACATATGTCAATTTCATTATCGCTTTATTAAAAAAGTGTGTTTGGAATCAAAAGATTGGACCTGCTAACCAGAAATGATGGGAGGCACTCTTTATTTTAGAATTGAACCAATTAATATCAATAAGAAAAGCAATTCAGGATCAAAAATCTATTGTTTGCTGCAATTGAATGAATTCATGTTATAGACGATTCATGGAAATTGTTTTCATAATGAATATAGTCGTTAAGAAATAGTCAATAGATAATTTCATGGCTAAGGAATGAAAAATAGTTCTTGTAACAAGAAGAGGAGCATAATTAGGTTAAGGTGATTAGAAAGTCTCATTATTTACTAATTAAACAAGTTCACATATCATGAAATGCAATCCAAGATGAATGACTCATTTGGCTGAAGGACGCAAACAGATTTCGAGTAATAATGGTGTTAATACTTGTTTGAATTAACTAATATACTTCACTGTTTAAAATCATATGTCGATTTAATTATCGCTTTATCAAAATGTGTGTTTGGAATCAAAAGATTCGACTTGCTAACCACAAATGATGGGAGGTACCCTTTATTTTAGAATTCAACCAATTATTATCATTAAGAAATGCAATTTAAGATCAAGATCTCTATTGTTTGTTGCAATTGAATGAATTCATGTTATAGACGATTCATGGAAATTGTTTTCATAATGAATATAGTCGTTAAGAAATAGTCGATAGATAATTTCATGGTTAACGAATGAAAAATAGTTCTTGTAATAAGAAGAGGAGCCTAATTAGCTTAAGGTGATTAGAAAGTCTCATTATTTAGTAATTAAACAAGTTCACATATCATGAAATGCAATCCAAGATGAATGACTCATTTGGCTGATCGACGCAAGTAGATTTGGAGTAATAATGGTGTTAATACTTGTTTGATTTAATTAATATACTTCATTGTTTAGCAACATATGTCAATTTCATTATCACTTTATCAAAAAAAGTGTTTGGAATCAAAAGATTCAACTTGCTAACCACAAATGATAAGAGGTACTCTTTATTTTAGAATCTAACCACTTCATATCAATAAGAAATGCAATTTAAGATCAAGAACTCTATTGTTTGGTGCAATTGAATGAATTCATGTTATAGATGATTCATGAAAATTATTTTCGTAATGAATATGGTTGTTAAGAAAGAGTCAACATATAATTTCATGGTCAATCCATTTAAAATAGTTCTTGTAACAAGAAGAGGAGCGTAATTAGCTGATGGTGATTAGAAACGCTGATTATTTAGGAATTAATCAAGTTCACATTAGCACGAAATGCAAACCAAGATGAATGACCCCTTTGGCTGATGGATGTAAACTGATTTGGAGTAATAATGGTGTTAATACTTGTTTGATTTAATTAATATACTTCATTGTTCAACAACATATGTCAATTTCATTATCGCTTTATTAAAAAGTGTGTTTGGAATCAAAAGATTGGACCTGCTAACCAGAAATGATGGGAGGCACTCTTTATTTTAGAATTGAACCAATTAATATCAATAAGAAAAGCAATTCAGGATCAAAAATCTATTGTTTGCTGCAATTGAATGAATTCATGTTATAGACGATTCATGGAAATTGTTTTCATAATAAATATAGTCGTTAAGAAATAGTCAATAGATAATTTCATGGCTAAGGAATGAAAAATAGTTCTTGTAACAAGAAGAGGAGCATAATTAGGTTAAGGTGATTAGAAAGTCTCATTATTTACTAATTAAACAAGTTCACATATCATGAAATGCAATGCAAAATGACTGACTCATTTGGCTAAAGGACGTAAACAGATTTGGAGTAATAATGGTGTTAATACTTGTTTGAATTAACTAATATACTTCACTGTTTAAAATCATATGTCGATTTCATTATCGCTTTATCAAAATGTGTGTTTGGAATCAAAAGATTCGACTTGCTAACCACAAATGATGGGAGGTACTCTTTATTTTAGAATTCAACCAATTATTATCAATAAGAAATGCAATTTAAGATCAAGATCTCTATTGTTTGTTGCAATTGAATGAATTCATGTTATAGACGATTCATGGAAATTGTTTTCATAATGAATATAGTCATTAAGAAATAGTCAAGAGATAATTTCATGGTTAATGAATGAAAAATAGTTCTTAAAACAAGAAGAGGAGCCTAATTAGCTTAAGGTGATTAGAAAGTCTCATTATTTAGTAGTTAAACAATATCATGAAATGCAATCCAAGATGAATGACTCATTTGGCTGAAGGACACAAACAGATTTGGAGTAATAATGGTGTTAATACTTGTTTGATTTAACTAATATACTTCACTGTTTAAAAAAATATGTCGATTTCATTATCTCTTTATCAAAAAGTGTGTTTGGAATCAAAATATTGGACGTGCTAACTAAAAATGATGGGAGGCACTCTTTATTCTAGAATTCAACCAATTAATTTCAATAAGAAAAGCTATTCAAGATCAAGAACTCCATTGTTTACTGCAATTGAATGAATTCATGTTATAGACGATTCATGGAAATTGTTTTCATAATGAATATAGTCATTAAGAAATAGACAACAGATAATTTCATGGTCAATGAATGAAAAATAGTTCTTGTAACAAGAAGAGGAGCCTAATTAGCTTAAGGTGATTAGAAAGTCTCATTATTTAGTAATTAAACAAGTTCACATATCATGAAATGCAATCCAAGATGAATGACTCCATTGCCTGATCGACGGAAACAGATTTGGAGTAATAATGGTGTTAATACTTGTTTGATTTAATTAATATACTTCATTGTTTAGCAACATATGTCAATTTCATTATTGCTTTATCAAAAAGTGTGTTTGGAATCAAAAGATTCGACTTGCTAACCACGAATCATGGGAGGTACTTTTTATTTTATAATTAAACCAATTAATGTCAATAAGAAATGCAATTTAAGATCAAGAACTCTATAGACATGTTATAGAATACATGAAAATTTTATGGGAGGTACTTTTTGTTGCAATTGAATGAATACATGTTATAGACGATTTATGAAAATTTTTTTCATAATGAATATAGTCGTTAAGAAATAGTCAAGAGATAATTTTATGGTTAATGAATGAAAAATAGTTCTTGTAACAATAAGAGGAGCCTAATTAGCTTAAGGTGATTAGAAAGTGTCATTATTTAGTAATTAAACAAGTTCACATATCATGAAATGCAATCCAAGATGAATGACTCATTTCGCTGATGGATGCAAACAGATTTGGAGTAATAATGGTGTTAATACTTGTTTGATTGAATTAATATACTTCATCGTTTAGCAACATAGTCGTTAAGAAATAGTCAACATATAACTTCACGGTCAATCCATGAAAAATAGTAATTGTAACAAGTAGAGGAGCGTAATTAGCTTAAGGTGATTAGAAACGCTCAATATTTAAAAATTAATCAAGTTCACAATAGCACGAAATGCAAACCAAGATGAATGATTCCTTTGGCTGATGGATGTAAACAGATTTGGAGTAATAAACGTGTTAATACTTGTTTGATTTAATTAATATACTTCGTTGTTTAGCAACATATATCAATTTCATTATCGCTTTATCAAAAAGTGTGTTTGGAATCAAAATATTCGACCTGCTAACTAGAAATGATGGGAGGCACTCTTTATTCTAGAATTCAACCAATTAATATCAATAAGAAAAGCAATTAAAGATCAAGAACACTATTGTTTACTGCAATTGAATGAATTCGTGTTATTGACGATTCATGGAAATTGTTTTCATAATGAATATAGTCATTAAGAAATAGACAATAGATAATTTCAAGGTTAATGAATGAAAAATAGTTCTTGTAACAAGAAAAGGAGCCTAATTAGCTTAATGTGATTAGAAAGTCTCATTATTTAGTAATTAAACAAGTTCACATATAATGAAATGCAATCCAAGATGAATGACTCATTTCGCTGATGGACGCAAAAAGATTTGGATAATAATGGTGTTAATTCTTGTTTGATTTAATTAATATACTTCATCGTTTAGCAACATAGGTCAATTTCATTATGGCTTTATCAAAAAGTGTGTTTGGAATCAAAATATTCGACCTGCTAACTAGAAATGATGGGAGACACTCTTTATTCTAGAATTCAACCATTTAATATCAATAAGAAAAGCAATTCAAGATCAAGAACTCTATTGTTTACTGCAATTGAATGAATTCATGTTACAGAGGATTCATGAAAATTGTTTTCATCATGAATATAGTCATTAAGAAATAGTCAAGAGATAATTTTATGGTTAATGAATGAAAAATAGTTCTTGTAACAAGAAGAGGAGCCTAATTAGCTTAATGTGATTAGAAAGTCTCATTATTTAGTAATTAAACAAGTTCACATATCATGACATGCAATCCAAGATGAATGACTCATTTGGCTGAAGGACACAAACAGATTTGGAGTAATAATGGTGATAATAATTTATTAATTTAATTAATATACTTCATTATTTAGCAACATATGTCAATTTCATTATCGCTTTATCAAAAAATGTGTTTGGAATCAAAAGATTTGACTTGCTAACCACAAATGATAAGAGGTACTCTTTATTTTAGAATTCAACCACTTCATATCAATAAGAAATGCAATTTAAGATCAAGAACTCTATTGTTTGGTGCAATTGAATGAATTGATATTATAGACGAATAATGAAAATTGTTTTCGTAATGAATATGGTTGTTAAGAAAGAGTCAACATATAATTTCATGGTCAATCCATGTAAAATAGTTCTTGTAACAAGAAGAGGAGCCTAATTAGCTTAAGGTGATTAGAAACGCTCATTATTTAGGAATTAATCAAGTTCACATTAGCACGACATGCAAACCAAGATGAATGACTCCTTTGGCTGATGGATGTAAACTGATTTGGAGTAATAATGATGTTAATACTTGTTTGATTTAATTAATATACTTGATTGTTCAGCAACATATGTCAATTTCATTATTGCTTTATTAAAAAGTGTGTTTGGAATCAAAAGATTGGACCTGCTAACCAGAAATGATGGGAGGCACTCTTTATTTTAGAATTCAACCAATTAATATCGATAAGAAAAGCAATTCAGGATCAAAAACTCTATTGTTTGCTGCAATTGAATGAATTCATGTTATAGACGATTCATGGAAATTCTTTTCATAATGAATATAGTCGTTAAGAAATAGTCAATAGATAATTTCATGGCTAAGGAATGAAAAATAGTTCTTGTAACAAGAAGAGGAGCCTAATTAGGTTAAGGTGATTAGAAAGTCTCATTATTTAGTAATTAAACAAGTTCACATATCATGAAATGCAATCCAAGATGAATGACTCATTTGGCTGAACGACGCAAACAGATTTGGAGTAATAATGGTGTTAATACTTGTTTGATTTAATTAACACACTTCATTGTTTTGCAACATATGTCAATTTCATTATCGTTTTATCAAAATGTATGTTTGGAATCAAAAGATTCGATTTGCTAACCACAAATGATGGGAGGTACTCTTTATTTTAGAATTCAACTAATTATTATCAATAAGAAATGCAATTTAAGATCAAAAACTCTATTGTTTGTTGCAATTGAATGAATTCATGTTATAGACGATTCATGGAAATTGTTTTCATAATGAATATAGTCGTTAAGAAATAGTCAAGAGATAATTTCATGGTTAATGAATGAAAAATAGTTCTTGAAACAAGAAGAGAGAAGCCTAATTAGCTTAAGGTGATTAGAAAGTCTCATTATTTAGTAATTAAACAAGTTCACATATCATGAAATGCAATCCAAGATGAATGACTCATTTGACTGAAGGACACAAACAGATTTGGAGTAATAATGGTGTTAATACTTTATTAATTTAATTAATATACTTCATTATTTAGCAACATATGTCAATTTCAGTATCGCTTTATCAAAAAATGTGTTTGGAATCAAAAGATTCGACTTGCTAACCACAAATGATAAGAGGTACTCTTTATTTTAGAATTCAACCACTTCATATCAATAAGAAATGCAATTTAAGATCAAAAAATCTATTGTTTGGTGCAATTGAATGAATTCATATTATAGACGATTCATGAAAATTGTTTTCGTAATGAATATGGTTGTTCAGAAAGAGTCAACATACAATTTCATGGTCAATCCATGTAAAATAGTTTCTTGTAACAAGAAGAGGAGCCTAATTAGCTTAAGGTGATTAGAAACGCTCATTATTTAGGAATTAATCAAGTTCACATTAGCACGACATGCAAACCAAGATGAATGACCCCTTTGGCTGATGGATGTAAACTGATTTGGAGTAATAATGGTGTTAATACTTGTTTGATTTAATTAATATACTTCATTGTTCAACAACATATGTCAATTTCATTATCGCTTTATTAAAAAGTGTGTTTGGAATCAAAAGATTGGACCTGCTAACCAGAAATGATGGGAGGCACTCTTTATTTTAGAGAATTGAACCAATTAATATCAATAAGAAAAGCAATTCAGGATCAAAAATCTATTGTTTGCTGCAATTGAATGAATTCATGTTATAGACGATTCATGGAAATTGTTTTCATAATGAATATAGTCGTTAAGAAATAGTCAATAGATAATTTCATGGCTAAGGAATGAAAAATAGTTCTTGTAACAAGAAGAGGAGCATAATTAGGTTAAGGTGATTAGAAAGTCTCATTATTTACTAATTAAACAAGTTCACATATCATGAAATGCAATCCAAGATGAATGACTCATTTGGCTGAAGGACGCAAACAGATTTCGAGTAATAATGGTGTTAATATTTGTTTTGAATTAACTAATATACTTCACTGTTTAAAATCATATGTCGATTTCATTATCGCTTTATCAAAATGTGTGTTTGGAATCAAAAGATTCGACTTGCTAACCACAAATGATGGGAGGTACTCTTTATTTTAGAATTCAACCAATTATTATCAATAAGAAATGCAATTTAAGATCAAGATCTCTATTGTTTGTTGCAATTGAATGAATTCATGTTATAGACGATTCATGGAAATTGTTTTCATAATGAATATAGTCATTAAGAAATAGTCAAGAGATAATTTCATGGTTAATGAATGAAAAATAGTTCTTAAAACAAGAAGAGGAGCCTAATTAGCTTAAGGTGATTAGAAAGTCTCATTATTTAGTAGTTAAACAATATCATGAAATGCAATCCAAGATGAATGACTCATTTGGCTGAAGGACACAAACAGATTTGGAGTAATAATGGTGTTAATACTTGTTTGATTTAACTAATATACTTCACTGTTTAAAAAAATATGTCGATTTCATTATCTCTTTATCAAAAAGTGTGTTTGGAATCAAAATATTGGACGTGCTAACTAAAAATGATGGGAGGCACTCTTTATTCTAGAATTCAACCAATTAATTTCAATAAGAAAAGCTATTCAAGATCAAGAACTCCATTGTTTACTGCAATTGAATGAATTCATGTTATAGACGATTCATGGAAATTGTTTTCATAATGAATATAGTCATTAAGAAATAGACAACAGATAATTTCATGGTCAATGAATGAAAAATAGTTCTTGTAACAAGAAGAGGAGCCTAATTAGCTTAAGGTGATTAGAAAGTCTCATTATTTAGTAATTAAACAAGTTCACATATCATGAAATGCAATCCAAGATGAATGACTCCATTGCCTGATCGACGGAAACAGATTTGGAGTAATAATGGTGTTAATACTTGTTTGATTTAATTAATATACTTCATTGTTTAGCAACATATGTCAATTTCATTATTGCTTTATCAAAAAGTGTGTTTGGAATCAAAAGATTCGACTTGCTAACCACGAATCATGGGAGGTACTTTTTATTTTATAATTAAACCAATTAATGTCAATAAGAAATGCAATTTAAGATCAAGAACTCTATAGACATGTTATAGAATACATGAAAATTTTATGGGAGGTACTTTTTGTTGCAATTGAATGAATACATGTTATAGACGATTTATGAAAATTTTTTTCATAATGAATATAGTCGTTAAGAAATAGTCAAGAGATAATTTTATGGTTAATGAATGAAAAATAGTTCTTGTAACAATAAGAGGAGCCTAATTAGCTTAAGGTGATTAGAAAGTGTCATTATTTAGTAATTAAACAAGTTCACATATCATGAAATGCAATCCAAGATGAATGACTCATTTCGCTGATGGATGCAAACAGATTTGGAGTAATAATGGTGTTAATACTTGTTTGATTGAATTAATATACTTCATCGTTTAGCAACATAGTCGTTAAGAAATAGTCAACATATAACTTCACGGTCAATCCATGAAAAATAGTAATTGTAACAAGTAGAGGAGCGTAATTAGCTTAAGGTGATTAGAAACCACGCTCAATATTTAAAAAATTAATCAAGTTCACAATAGCACGAAATGCAAACCAAGATGAATGATTCCTTTGGCTGATGGATGTAAACAGATTTGGAGTAATAAACGTGTTAATACTTGTTTGATTTAATTAATATACTTCGTTGTTTAGCAACATATATCAATTTCATTATCGCTTTATCAAAAAGTGTGTTTGGAATCAAAATATTCGACCTGCTAACTAGAAATGATGGGAGGCACTCTTTATTCTAGAATTCAACCAATTAATATCAATAAGAAAAGCAATTAAAGATCAAGAACACTATTGTTTACTGCAATTGAATGAATTCGTGTTATTGACGATTCATGGAAATTGTTTTCATAATGAATATAGTCATTAAGAAATAGACAATAGATAATTTCAAGGTTAATGAATGAAAAATAGTAGTTCTTGTAACAAGAAAAGGAGCCTAATTAGCTTAATGTGATTAGAAAGTCTCATTATTTAGTAATTAAACAAGTTCACATATAATGAAATGCAATCCAAGATGAATGACTCATTTCGCTGATGGACGCAAAAAGATTTGGATAATAATGGTGTTAATTCTTGTTTGATTTAATTAATATACTTCATCGTTTAGCAACATAGGTCAATTTCATTATGGCTTTATCAAAAAGTGTGTTTGGAATCAAAATATTCGACCTGCTAACTAGAAATGATGGGAGACACTCTTTATTCTAGAATTCAACCATTTAATATCAATAAGAAAAGCAATTCAAGATCAAGAACTCTATTGTTTACTGCAATTGAATGAATTCATGTTACAGAGGATTCATGAAAATTGTTTTCATCATGAATATAGTCATTAAGAAATAGTCAAGAGATAATTTTATGGTTAATGAATGAAAAATAGTTCTTGTAACAAGAAGAGGAGCCTAATTAGCTTAATGTGATT
Organism: Ceriops zippeliana; assembly: GCA_037897445.1. Lineage (NCBI taxonomy): Eukaryota > Viridiplantae > Streptophyta > Magnoliopsida > Malpighiales > Rhizophoraceae > Ceriops > Ceriops zippeliana. The sequence continues at coordinate 42,482 of JBAPLH010001392.1, read as the reverse complement.
AGAAAGTCTCATTATTTAGTAATTAAACAAGTTCACATATCATGACATGCAATCCAAGATGAATGACTCATTTGGCTGAAGGACACAAACAGATTTGGAGTAATAATGGTGATAATAATTTATTAATTTAATTAATATACTTCATTATTTAGCAACATATGTCAATTTCATTATCGCTTTATCAAAAAATGTGTTTGGAATCAAAAGATTTGACTTGCTAACCACAAATGATAAGAGGTACTCTTTATTTTAGAATTCAACCACTTCATATCAATAAGAAATGCAATTTAAGATCAAGAACTCTATTGTTTGGTGCAATTGAATGAATTGATATTATAGACGAATAATGAAAATTGTTTTCGTAATGAATATGGTTGTTAAGAAAGAGTCAACATATAATTTCATGGTCAATCCATGTAAAATAGTTCTTGTAACAAGAAGAGGAGCCTAATTAGCTTAAGGTGATTAGAAACGCTCATTATTTAGGAATTAATCAAGTTCACATTAGCACGACATGCAAACCAAGATGAATGACTCCTTTGGCTGATGGATGTAAACTGATTTGGAGTAATAATGATGTTAATACTTGTTTGATTTAATTAATATACTTGATTGTTCAGCAACATATGTCAATTTCATTATTGCTTTATTAAAAAGTGTGTTTGGAATCAAAAGATTGGACCTGCTAACCAGAAATGATGGGAGGCACTCTTTATTTTAGAATTCAACCAAATTAATATCGATAAGAAAAGCAATTCAGGATCAAAAACTCTATTGTTTGCTGCAATTGAATGAATTCATGTTATAGACGATTCATGGAAATTCTTTTCATAATGAATATAGTCGTTAAGAAATAGTCAATAGATAATTTCATGGCTAAGGAATGAAAAATAGTTCTTGTAACAAGAAGAGGAGCCTAATTAGGTTAAGGTGATTAGAAAGTCTCATTATTTAGTAATTAAACAAGTTCACATATCATGAAATGCAATCCAAGATGAATGACTCATTTGGCTGAACGACGCAAACAGATTTGGAGTAATAATGGTGTTAATACTTGTTTTTGATTTAATTAACACACTTCATTGTTTTGCAACATATGTCAATTTCATTATCGTTTTATCAAAAAATGTATGTTTGGAATCAAAAGATTCGATTTGCTAACCACAAATGATGGGAGGTACTCTTTATTTTAGAATTCAACTAATTATTATCAATAAGAAATGCAATTTAAGATCAAAAACTCTATTGTTTGTTGCAATTGAATGAATTCATGTTATAGACGATTCATGGAAAATTGTTTTCATAATGAATATAGTCGTTAAGAAATAGTCAAGAGATAATTTCATGGTTAATGAATGAAAAATAGTTCTTGAAACAAGAAGAGAAGCCTAATTAGCTTAAGGTGATTAGAAAGTCTCATTATTTAGTAATTAAACAAGTTCACATATCATGAAATGCAATCCAAGATGAATGACTCATTTGACTGAAGGACACAAACAGATTTGGAGTAATAATGGTGTTAATACTTTATTAATTTAATTAATATACTTCATTATTTAGCAACATATGTCAATTTCAGTATCGCTTTATCAAAAAATGTGTTTGGAATCAAAAGATTCGACTTGCTAACCACAAATGATAAGAGGTACTCTTTATTTTAGAATTCAACCACTTCATATCAATAAGAAATGCAATTTAAGATCAAAAAATCTATTGTTTGGTGCAATTGAATGAATTCATATTATAGACGATTCATGAAAATTGTTTTCGTAATGAATATGGTTGTTCAGAAAGAGTCAACATACAATTTCATGGTCAATCCATGTAAAATAGTTCTTGTAACAAGAAGAGGAGCCTAATTAGCTTAAGGTGATTAGAAACGCTCATTATTTAGGAATTAATCAAGTTCACATTAGCACGACATGCAAACCAAGATGAATGACCCCTTTGGCTGATGGATGTAAACTGATTTGGAGTAATAATGGTGTTAATACTTGTTTGATTTAATTAATATACTTCATTGTTCAACAACATATGTCAATTTCATTATCGCTTTATTAAAAAGTGTGTTTGGAATCAAAAGATTGGACCTGCTAACCAGAAATGATGGGAGGCACTCTTTATTTTAGAATTGAACCAATTAATATCAATAAGAAAAGCAATTCAGGATCAAAAATCTATTGTTTGCTGCAATTGAATGAATTCATGTTATAGACGATTCATGGAAATTGTTTTCATAATGAATATAGTCGTTAAGAAATAGTCAATAGATAATTTCATGGCTAAGGAATGAAAAATAGTTCTTGTAACAAGAAGAGGAGCATAATTAGGTTAAGGTGATTAGAAAGTCTCATTATTTACTAATTAAACAAGTTCACATATCATGAAATGCAATCCAAGATGAATGACTCATTTGGCTGAAGGACGCAAACAGATTTCGAGTAATAATGGTGTTAATACTTGTTTGAATTAACTAATATACTTCACTGTTTAAAAAATCATATGTCGATTTAATTATCGCTTTATCAAAATGTGTGTGTTTGGAATCAAAAGATTCGACTTTGCTAACCACAAATGATGGGAGGTACCCTTTATTTTAGAATTCAACCAATTATTATCATTAAGAAATGCAATTTAAGATCAAGATCTCTATTGTTTGTTGCAATTGAATGAATTCATGTTATAGACGATTCATGGAAATTGTTTTCATAATGAATATAGTCGTTAAGAAATAGTCGATAGATAATTTCATGGTTAACGAATGAAAAATAGTTCTTGTAATAAGAAGAGGAGCCTAATTAGCTTAAGGTGATTAGAAAGTCTCATTATTTAGTAATTAAACAAGTTCACATATCATGAAATGCAATCCAAGATGAATGACTCATTTGGCTGATCGACGCAAGTAGATTTGGAGTAATAATGGTGTTAATACTTGTTTGATTTAATTAATATACTTCATTGTTTAGCAACATATGTCAATTTCATTATCACTTTATCAAAAAATGTGTTTGGAATCAAAAGATTCAACTTGCTAACCACAAATGATAAGAGGTACTCTTTATTTTAGAATCTAACCACTTCATATCAATAAGAAATGCAATTTAAGATCAAGAACTCTATTGTTTGGTGCAATTGAATGAATTCATGTTATAGATGATTCATGAAAATTATTTTCGTAATGAATATGGTTGTTAAGAAAGAGTCAACATATAATTTCATGGTCAATCCATTTAAAATAGTTCTTGTAACAAGAAGAGGAGCGTAATTAGCTGATGGTGATTAGAAACGCTGATTATTTAGGAATTAATCAAGTTCACATTAGCACGAAATGCAAACCAAGTTGAATGACTCCTTTTGCTGATGGATGTAAACAGATTTGGAGTAATAAATGGTGTTAATACTTGTTTGATTTAATTAATATACTTCGTTGTTTAGCAACATATGTCAATTTCATTATAGCTTTAACAAAAATTGTGTTTGGAATCAAACGATTTGACCTGCTAACCAGAAATGATGGGAGGCACTCTTTTTATTTTAGAATTGAAAAAATTTATATCAATAACAAAAGCAATTCTAGATCAAGAACTCTATTGTTTGTTGCAATTGAATGAATTCGTGTTATAGACGATTCATGGAAATTGTTTTCATAATGAATATAGTCGTTAAGAAATAGTCGATAGATAATTTCATGGTTAACGAATGAAAAAATAGTTCTTGTAACAAGAAGAGGAGCCCAATTAGCTTAAGGTGATTAGAAAGTCTCATTATTTAGTAATTAAACAAGTTCACATATCATGAAATGCAATCCAAGATGAATGACTCATTTGGCTGATCGACGCAAGTAGATTTGGAGTAATAATGGTGTTAATACTTGTTTGATTTAATTAATATACTTCATTGTTTAGCAACATATGTCAATTTCATTATCACTTTATCAAAAAATGTGTTTGGAATCAAAAGATTCAACTTGCTAACCACAAATGATAAGAGGTACTCTTTATTTTAGAATCTAACCACTTCATATCAATAAGAAATGCAATTTAAGATCAAGAACTCTATTGTTTGGTGCAATTGAATGAATTCATGTTATAGATGATTCATGAAAATTGTTTTCGTAATGAATATGGTTGTTAAGAAAGAGTCAACATATAATTTCATGGTCAATCCATTTAAAATAGTTCTTGTAACAAGAAGAGGAGCGTAATTAGCTTATGGTGATTAGAAACGCTGATTATTTAGGAATTAATCAAGTTCACATTAGCACGAAATGCAAACCAAGTTGAATGACTCCTTTTGCTGATGGATGTAAACAGATTTGGAGTAATAATGGTGTTAATACTTGTTTGATTTAATTAATATACTTCGTTGTTTAGCAACATATGTCAATTTCATTATAGCTTTAACAAAAAATTGTGTTTGGAATCAAACGATTTGACCTGCTAACCAGAAATGATGGGAGGCACTCTTTATTTTAGAATTGAAAAAATTTATATCAATAACAAAAGCAATTCTAGATCAAGAACTCTATTGTTTGTTGCAATTGAATGAATTCGTGTTATAGACGATTCATGGAAATTGTTTTCATAATGAATATAGTCGTTAAGAAATAGTCGATAGATAATTTCATGGTTAACGAATGAAAAATAGTTCTTGTAACAAGAAGAGGAGCCTAATTAGCTTAAGGTGATTAGAAAGTCTCATTATTTAGTAATTAAACAAGTTCACATATCATGAAATGCAATCCAAGATGAATGACTCATTTGGCTGATCGACGCAAGTAGATTTGGAGTAATAATGGTGTTAATACTTGTTTGATTTAATTAATATACTTCATTGTTTAGCAACATATGTCAATTTCATTATCACTTTATCAAAAAATGTGTTTGGAATCAAAAGATTCAACTTGCTAACCACAAATGATAAGAGGTACTCTTTATTTTAGAATCTAACCACTTCATATCAATAAGAAATGCAATTTAAGATCAAGAACTCTATTGTTTGGTGCAATTGAATGAATTCATGTTATAGATGATTCATGAAAATTGTTTTCGTAATGAATATGGTTGTTAAGAAAGAGTCAACATATAATTTCATGGTCAATCCATTTAAAATAGTTCTTGTAACAAGAAGAGGAGCGTAATTAGCTTATGGTGATTAGAAACGCTGATTATTTAGGAATTAATCAAGTTCACATTAGCACGAAATGCAAACCAAGTTGAATGACTCCTTTTGCTGATGGATGTAAACAGATTTGGAGTAATAATGGTGTTAATACTTGTTTGATTTAATTAATATACTTCGTTGTTTAGCAACATATGTCAAATTTCATTATAGCTTTAACAAAAATTGTGTTTGGAATCAAACGATTTGACCTGCTAACCAGAAATGATGGGAGGCACTCTTTATTTTAGAATTGAAAAAAATTTATATCAATAACAAAAGCAATTCTAGATCAAGAACTCTATTGTTTGTTGCAATTGAATGAATTCGTGTTATAGACGATTCATGGAAATTGTTTTCATAATGAATATAGTCGTTAAGAAATAGTCGATAGATAATTTCATGGTTAACGAATGAAAAAAATAGTTCTTGTAACAAGAAGAGGAGCCCAATTAGCTTAAGGTGATTAGAAAGTCTCATTATTTAGTAATTAAACAAGTTCACATATCATGAAATGCAATCCAAGATGAATGACTCATTTGGCTGATCGACGCAAGTAGATTTGGAGTAATAATGGTGTTAATACTTGTTTGATTTAATTAATATACTTCATTGTTTAGCAACATATGTCAATTTCATTATCACTTTATCAAAAAATGTGTTTGGAATCAAAAGATTCAACTTGCTAACCACAAATGATAAGAGGTACTCTTTATTTTAGAATCTAACCACTTCATATCAATAAGAAATGCAATTTAAGATCAAGAACTCTATTGTTTGGTGCAATTGAATGAATTCATGTTATAGATGATTCATGAAAATTGTTTTCGTAATGAATATGGTTGTTAAGAAAGAGTCAACATATAATTTCATGGTCAATCCATTTAAAATAGTTCTTGTAACAAGAAGAGGAGCGTAATTAGCTTATGGTGATTAGAAACGCTGATTATTTAGGAATTAATCAAGTTCACATTAGCACGAAATGCAAACCAAGTTGAATGACTCCTTTTGCTGATGGATGTAAACAGATTTGGAGTAATAATGGTGTTAATACTTGTTTGATTTAATTAATATACTTCGTTGTTTTAGCAACATATGTCAATTTCATTATAGCTTTAACAAAAATTGTGTTTGGAATCAAACGATTTGACCTGCTAACCAGAAATGATGGGAGGCACTCTTTATTTTAGAATTGAAAAAATTTATATCAATAACAAAAGCAATTCTAGATCAAGAACTCTATTGTTTGTTGCAATTGAATGAATTCGTGTTATAGACGATTCATGGAAATTGTTTTCATAATGAATATAGTCGTTAAGAAATAGTCGATAGATAATTTCATGGTTAACGAATGAAAAATAGTTCTTGTAACAAGAAGAGGAGCCCAATTAGCTTAAGGTGATTAGAAAGTCTCATTATTTAGTAATTAAACAAGTTCACATATCATGAAATGCAATCCAAGATGAATGACTCATTTGGCTGATCGACGCAAGTAGATTTGGAGTAATAATGGTGTTAATACTTGTTTGATTTAATTAATATACTTCATTGTTTAGCAACATATGTCAATTTCATTATCACTTTATCAAAAAATGTGTTTGGAATCAAAAGATTCAACTTGCTAACCACAAATGATAAGAGGTACTCTTTATTTTAGAATCTAACCACTTCATATCAATAAGAAATGCAATTTAAGATCAAGAACTCTATTGTTTGGTGCAATTGAATGAATTCATGTTATAGATGATTCATGAAAATTGTTTTCGTAATGAATATGGTTGTTAAGAAAGAGTCAACATATAATTTCATGGTCAATCCATTTAAAATAGTTCTTGTAACAAGAAGAGGAGCGTAATTAGCTTATGGTGATTAGAAACGCTGATTATTTAGGAATTAATCAAGTTCACATTAGCACGAAATGCAAACCAAGTTGAATGACTCCTTTTGCTGATGGATGTAAACAGATTTGGAGTAATAATGGTGTTAATACTTGTTTGATTTAATTAATATACTTCGTTGTTTAGCAACATATGTCAATTTCATTATAGCTTTAACAAAAATTGTGTTTGGAATCAAACGATTTGACCTGCTAACCAGAAATGATGGGAGGCACTCTTTATTTTAGAATTGAAAAAATTTATATCAATAACAAAAGCAATTCTAGATCAAGAACTCTATTGTTTGTTGCAATTGAATGAATTCGTGTTATAGACGATTCATGGAAATTGTTTTCATAATGAATATAGTCGTTAAGAAATAGTCGATAGATAATTTCATGGTTAACGAATGAAAAATAGTTCTTGTAACAAGAAGAGGAGCCCAATTAGCTTAAGGTGATTAGAAAGTCTCATTATTTAGTAATTAAACAAGTTCACATATCATGAAATGCAATCCAAGATGAATGACTCATTTGGCTGATCGACGCAAGTAGATTTGGAGTAATAATGGTGTTAATACTTGTTTGATTTAATTAATATACTTCATTGTTTAGCAACATATGTCAATTTCATTATCACTTTATCAAAAAAATGTGTTTGGAATCAAAAGATTCAACTTGCTAACCACAAATGATAAGAGGTACTCTTTATTTTAGAATCTAACCACTTCATATCAATAAGAAATGCAATTTAAGATCAAGAACTCTATTGTTTGGTGCAATTGAATGAATTCATGTTATAGATGATTCATGAAAATTGTTTTCGTAATGAATATGGTTGTTAAGAAAGAGTCAACATATAATTTCATGGTCAATCCATTTAAAATAGTTCTTGTAACAAGAAGAGGAGCGTAATTAGCTTATGGTGATTAGAAACGCTGATTATTTAGGAATTAATCAAGTTCACATTAGCACGAAATGCAAACCAAGTTGAATGACTCCTTTTGCTGATGGATGTAAACAGATTTGGAGTAATAATGGTGTTAATACTTGTTTGATTTAATTAATATACTTCGTTGTTTAGCAACATATGTCAATTTCATTATAGCTTTAACAAAAATTGTGTTTGGAATCAAACGATTTGACCTGTTAACCAGAAATGATGGGAGACACTCTTTATTTTAGAATTGAAAAAATTTATATCAATAACAAAAGCAATTCTAGATCAAGAACTCTATTGTTTGTTGCAATTGAATGAATTCATGTTATAGACGATTCATGGAAATTGTTTTCATAATGAATATAGTCGTTAAGAAATAGTCGATAGATAATTTCATGGTTAACGAATGAAAAATAGTTCTTTGTAACAAGAAGAGGAGCCCAATTAGCTTAAGGTGATTAGAAAGTCTCATTATTTAGTAATTAAACAAGTTCACATATCATGAAATGCAATCCAAGATGAATGACTCATTTGGCTGATCGACGCAAGTAGATTTGGAGTAATAATGGTGTTAATACTTGTTTGATTTAATTAATATACTTCATTGTTTAGCAACATATGTCAATTTCATTATCACTTTATCAAAAAATGTGTTTGGAATCAAAAGATTCAACTTGCTAACCACAAATGATAAGAGGTACTCTTTATTTTAGAATCTAACCACTTCATATCAATAAGAAATGCAATTTAAGATCAAGAACTCTATTGTTTGGTGCAATTGAATGAATTCATTTTATAGATGATTCATGAAAATTGTTTTCGTAATGAATATGGTTGTTAAGAAAGAGTCAACATATAATTTCATGGTCAATCCATTTAAAATAGTTCTTGTAACAAGAAGAGGAGCGTAATTAGCTTATGGTGATTAGAAACGCTGATTATTTAGGAATTAATCAAGTTCACATTAGCACGAAATGCAAACCAAGTTGAATGTCTCCTTTTGCTGATGGATGTAAACAGATTTGGAGTAATAATGGTGTTAATACTTGTTTGATTTAATTAATATACTTCGTTGTTTAGCAACATATGTCAATTTCATTATAGCTTTAACAAAAATTGTGTTTGTAATCAAACCATTTGACCTGCTAACCAGAAATGATGGGAGGCACTCTTTATTTTAGAATTGTAAAAAATTATATCAATAACAAAAGCAATTCTAGATCAAGAACTCTATTGCTTGTAGCAACTGAATGAATTCATGTTATAGATGGTCCATGGAAATTGTTTTGATAATAAATATAGTAATTGAGAAAGAGTAAACATATAATTTCATGGTCAATCCATGTAAAATAGTTCTTGTAACAAGAAGAGGAGCCTAATTACCTTAAGGTGATTAGAAATGCTCATTATTTTGGAATTAATGAAGTTCACATTAGCACGAAATGCAAACCAAGATGAATTACTCCTTTCGCTGATGGATGTAAACTGATTTAGAGTAATAATGGTGTTAATAATTGTTTGATTTAATTAATATACTTTATTGTTTAGCAAGATATGTCAATTTCATTATCGCTTTATCAAAATGTCTGTTTGGAATCAAAAGATTCGACTTGCTAAGCAGAAATGATGGGAGGTAGTCTTTATTTTAGAATTAAACCAATTATTATCAACAAGAAATGCAATTTAAGATCAAGAACTCTATTGTTTGTTGCAATTGAATGAATTCATGTTATAGACGATTCATGGAAATTGTTTTCATAATGAATATAGTCGTTAAGAAATAGTCAAGAGATAATTTCGTGGTTAATCAATGCAAAATAGTTCTTGAAACAAGAAGAGGAGCCTAATTAGCTTAAGGTGATGAGAAAGTCTCATTATTTAGTAATTAAACAAGTTCACATGTCATGAAATGCAATCCAAGATGAATGACTCATTTGGCTGATGGACACAAATAGATTTGGAGTAATAATGGTGTTAATAATTGTTTGATTTAATTAATATACTTCATTGTTTAGCAACATATGTCAATTTCATTATTGCTTTATCAAAAAGTGTGTTTGGAATCAAAAGATTCGACTTGCTAACCACAAATGATGGGAGGTACTCTTTATTTTAGAATTCAACCAATTAATATCAATAAGAAATACAATTTAAGAACAAGAACTATTTTGTTTGTTGCAATTGAATGAATTCATGTTATAGACGATTCATGAAAATTGTTTTCATAATGAATATAGTCGTTAAGAAATTGTCAACAGATGATTTTATGGTTAATGAATGAAAAATAGTTCTTGTAACAAGAAGAGGAGCCTAATTAGCTTAAGGTGATTAGAAAGTCTCATTATTTAGTAATTAAACATGTTCACATATCATAAAATGCAATCCAAGATGAATGACTCATTTGGCTGATCGACGCAAGTAGATTTGCAGTAATAATGGTGTTAATACTTGTTTCATCTAATTAATATACTTTATCATTTAGCAACATAGGTCAATTTCATTATGGCTTTATCAAAAAGTGTGTTTGGGATCAACATATTCGACCTGCTAACTAGAAATGATGGGAGGCACTCTTTATTCTAGAATTCAACCAATTAATATCAATAAGAAAAGCAATTCAAGATCAAGAACTCTATTGTTTACTGCAATTGAATGAATTCATGTTATAGACGATTCATGAAAATTGTTTTCATAATGAATATAGTCGTTAAGAAATAGTCAAGAGATAATTTTATGGTTAATGAATGAAAAATAGTTCTTGTAACAAGAAGAGGATCCTAATTAGCTTAAGGTGATTAGAAAATTTCATTATTTATTAATTAAACAAGTTCAGATATCATGAAATGCAATGCAAGATAAATGACTCATTTCGCTGATATACTTGTTTGATTTAATTAATATACTTCATCATTTAGCAACATATGTCAATTTCATTATGGCATTATCAAAAAGTGTGTTTGGAATCAAAAGATTCGACTTCCTAACCACAAATGATGGGAGGTACTCTTTATTTTAGAATTCAACCAATTAATGTCAATAAGAAATATAATTTAAGAACAAGAACTATTTTGTTTGTTGCAATTGAATGAATTCATGTTATAGACGATTCATGGAAATTGTTTTCATAATGAATATAGTCGTTAAGAAATAGTCATCACATTATTTTACGGTCAATCCATGAAAAATAGTAATTGTAACAAGTAGAGGAGCGTAATTAGCTTAAGGTGATTAGAAACGCTCATTATTTAGGAATTAATCAAGTTGACATTAGCACGAAATGCAAACCAAGATGAATGACTCCTTTGGCTGATGGATGTAAACAGATTTGGAGTAATTATCGTGTTAATACTTGTTTGATTTAATTAATATACTTCTTTGTTTGGCAACATATATCAATTTCATTATCGCTTTATCAAAAAGTGTGTTTGGAATTAAAATATTCGACCTGCTAACTAGAAATGATGGGAGGCACTCTTTATTTTACAATTCAACCAATTATTATCAATAAGAAAAGCAATTCAAGATCAAGAACTATATTCTTTACTGCAATTGAATGATTTCATGCTATAGACGATTCATGGAAATTATTTTCATAATGAATATAGTCATTAAGAAATAGACAATAGATAATTTCATGGTTAATGAATGAAAAATAGTTCTTGTAACAAGAAGAGGAGCCTAATTAGCTTAATGTGATTAGAAAGTCTCATTATTTAGTAATTAAACAAGTTCACATATCATGGAATGCAATCCAAGATGAATGAGTCATTTGGCTAAAGGAGACAAACAGATTTGGAGTAATAATGGTGTTAATAATTGTTTGATTTAATTAATATACTTCATTGTTTAGCAACATATGTCAATTTCATTATTGCTTTATCAAAAAGTGTGTTTGGAATCAAAAGATTTGACTTGCTAACCACAAATGATGGGAGGTACTCTTTATTTTAGAATTCAACCAATTAATATCAATAAGAAATACAATTTAAGAACAAGAACTATTTTGTTTGTTGCAATTGAATGAATTCATGTTATAGACGATTCATGAAAATTGTTTTCATAATGAATATAGTCGTTAAGAAATTGTCAACAGATGATTTTATGGTTAATGAATGAAAAATAGTTCTTGTAACAAGAAGAGGAGCCTAATTAGCTTAAGGTGATTAGAAAGTCTCATTATTTAGTAATTAAACAAGTTCACATATCATAAAATGCAATCCAAGATGAATGACTAATTTGGCTGATCGACGCAAATAGATTTGCAGTAATAATGGTGTTAATACTTGTTTCATCTAATTAATATACTTTATCGTTTAGCAACATAGGTCAATTTCATTATGGCTTTATCAAAAAGTGTGTTTGGAATTAAAATATTCGACCTGCTAACTAGAAATGATGGGAGGCACTCTTTATTCTAGAATTCAACCAATTAATATCAATAAGAAAAGCAATTCAAGATCAAGAACTCTATTGTTTACTACAATTGAATGAATTCATGTTATAGACGATTCATGGAAATTGTTTTCATAATGAATATAGTCATTAAGAAATTGACAATAGATAATTTCATGGTTAATGAATGAAAAATAGTTCTTGTAACAAGAAGAGGAGCCTAATTAGCTTAATGTGATTAGAAAGTCTCATTATTTAGTAATTAAACAAGTTCACGTGTCATGAAATGCAATCCAAGATGAATGACTCATTTGGCTGAAGGACACAAACAGATTTGGAGTAATAATGGTGTTAATACTTGTTTGATTTAACTAATATACTTCACTGTTTAGCAACATATGTCGATTTCATTATTGCTTTATGAAAATGTGTGTTTGGAATCAAAAGATTCGACTTGATAACATCGAATCATGGGAGGTACTTTTTATTTTAGAATTAAACCAATTAATATCAATAAGAAATGCAATTTAAGATCAAGAACTCTATTGTTTACTGCAATTGAATGAATTCATGTTATAGACGATTCATGAAAATTGTTTTCATAATGAATATAGTCGTTAAGAAATTGTCAACAGATGATTTTATGGTTAATGAATGAAAAATAGTTGTTGTAACAAGAAGAGGATCCTAATTAGCTTAAGGTGATTAGAAAGTTTCATTATTTAGTAATTAAACAAGTTCACATATCATGAAATGCAATCCAAGTTGAATGACTCCTTTCGCTGATATACTTGTTTGATTTAATTAATATACTTCATCGTTTAGCAACATATGTCAATTTCATTATGGCTTTATCAAAAGGTGTGTTTGGAATCAAAAGATTCGACTTGCTAACCACAAATGATGGGAGGTACTCTTTATTTTAGAATTCAACCAATTAATATCAATAAGAAATTGAATTTAAGAACAAGAACTATTTTGTTTGTTGCAATTGAATGAATTCATGTTATAGACGATTCATAGAAATTGTTTTCATAATGAATATAGTCGTTAAGAAATAGTCATCATATTATTTCACGGTCAATCCATGAAAAATAATAATTGTAACAAGTAGAGGAGCGTAATTAGCTTATGGTGATTAGAAACACTCATTATTTAGGAATTAATCAAGTTGACATTAGCACGAAATGCAAACCAAGATGAATGACTCCTTTGGCTAATGGATGTAAACAGATTTGGAGTAATAATCGTGTTAATACTTGTTTGATTTAATTAATATACTTCTTTGTTTGGCAACATATATCAATTTCATTATCGCTTTATCAAAAAGTGTGTTTGGAATTAAAATATTTGACCTGCTAACTAGAAATGATGGGAGGCACTCTTTATTTTACAATTCAACCAATTAATATCAATAAGAAAAGAAATTCAAGATCAAGAACTATATTCTTTACTGCAATTGAATGAATTCATGTTATAGACGATTCATGGAAATTATTTTCATAATGAATATAGTCATTAAGAAATAGACAATAGATAATTTCATGGTTAATGAATGAAAAATAGTTCTTGTAACAAGAAGAAGAGCCTAATTAGCTTAATGTGATTAGAAAGTCTCATTATTTAGTAATTAAACAAATTCACATATCATGAAATGCAATCCAAGATGAATGACTCATTTGGCTGAAGGAGACAAATAGATTTGGAGTAATAATGGTGTTAATACTTGTTTGATTTAACTAATATACTTCACTGTTTAAAAACATATGTCGATTTCATTATCGCTTTATCAAAAATTGTGTTTGGAATTAAAATATTCGACCTGCTAACTAGAAATGATGGGAGGCACTCTTTATTTTAGAATTCAACCAATTAATATCAATAAGAAAAGCAATTCAACATCAAGAACTCTATTGTTTACTGCAATTGAATGAGTTCATGTTATAGACGATTCATGGAAATTGTTTTCATAATGTATATAGTCGTTAAGAAATAGTCAACATATAATTTCACGGTCAATCCATGAAAAATAGTTCTTGTAAAAAGTAGAGGAGCGTAATTAGCTTAGGGTGATTAGAAACGCTCATTATTTAGGAATTAATCAAGTTGACATTAGCACGAAATGCAAACCAAGATGAATAACTCCTTTGGCTGATGGATGTAAATAGATTTGGAGTAATAATCGTGTTAATACTTGTTTGATCTAATTAACATACTTCGTTGTTTAGCAACATATATCAATTTCATTATCGCTTTATCAAAAAGTGTGTTTGGAATCAAAATATTCGACCTGCTAACTAGAAATGATGGGAGTCACTCTTTATTCTAGAATTCAAACAATTAATATCAATAAGAAAATCAATTCAAGATCAAGAACTCTATTGTTTACTGCAATTGAATGAATTCATGTTATAGACGATTCATGGAAATTGTTTTCATAATGAATATAGTCGTTAAGAAATAGTCGATAGATAATTTCATGGTTAACGAATGAAAAATAGTTCTTGTAATAAGAAGAGGAGCCTAATTAGCTTAAGGTGATTAGAAAGTCTCATTATTTAGTAATTAAACAAGTTCACATATCATGAAATGCAATCCAAGATGAATGACTCATTTGGCTGATCAACGCAAACAGATTTGGAGTGATAATGGTGTAATACTTGTTTGATTTAATTAATATACTTCATTGTTTAGCAACATATGTCGATTTCATTATTGCTTTATGAAAATGTGTGTTTGGAATCAAAAGATTCAACTTGATAACATCGAATCAT
Source organism: Ceriops zippeliana (assembly GCA_037897445.1). Classification (NCBI taxonomy): domain Eukaryota; kingdom Viridiplantae; phylum Streptophyta; class Magnoliopsida; order Malpighiales; family Rhizophoraceae; genus Ceriops; species Ceriops zippeliana. The sequence goes on along the minus strand of JBAPLH010001392.1, from coordinate 27,340 downwards.
GGGAGGTACTCTTTATTTTAGAATTAAACCAATTAATATCAAAAAGAAATCCAATTTAAGATCAAGAACTTTATTGTTTGTTGCAATTGAATGAATTCATGTTATAGACGATTCATAAAAATTGTTTTCATAATGAATATAGTCGTTAAGAAATAGTCAAGAGATAATTTTATGGTTAATGAATGAAAAATAGTTCTTGTAACAAGAAGAGGATCCTAATTAGCTTAAGGTGATTAGAAAGTTTCATTATTTAGTAATTAAACAAGTTCACATATCATGAATCCAAGATGAATGACTCATTTCGCTGATATACTTGTTTGATTTAATTAATATACTTCATCGTTTAGCAACATATGTCAATTTCATTATGTCTTTATCAAAAAGTGTGTTTGGAATCAAAAGATTCGACTTCCTAACCACAAATGATAGGAGGTACTCTTTATTTTAGAATTCAACCAATTAATATCAATAAGAAATAGAATTTCAGAACAAGAACTATTTTGTTTGTTGCAATTGAATGAATTCATGTTATAGACGACTCATGGAAATTGTTTTCATAATGAATATAGTCGTTAAGAAATAGTCATCATATTATTTCACGGTCAATCCATGAAAAATAGTAATTGTAACAAGTAGAGGAGCGTAATTAGCTTAAGGTGATTTGAAACACTCATTATTTAGGAATTAATCAAGTTCACATTAGCACTAAATGCAAACCAAGATGAATGACTCCTTTGGCTGATGGATGTAAACAGATTTGGAGTAATAATGGTGTAATGCTTGTTTGATTTAATTAATATACTTCATTGTTTAGCAACATATGTCGATTTCATTATTGCTTTATGAAAATGTGTGTTTGGAATCAAAAGATTCGACTTGATAACATCGAATCATGGGAGGTACTCTTTGATTTAGAATTAAACCAATTAATATCAATAAGAAAAGCAATTCAAGATCAAGAACTCTATTGTTTACTGCAATTGAATGAATTCATGTTATAGACGATTCATGGAAATTGTTTTCATAATGAATATAGTCATTAAGAAATAGACAATAGATAATTTCATGGTTAATGAATGAAAAATAGTTCTTGTAACAAGAAGAGGAGCCTAATTAGCTTAATGTGATTAGAAAGTCTCATTATTTAGTAATTAAACAAGTTCACATATCATGAAATGCAATCCAAGATGAATGACTCATTTGGCTAAAGGACACAAACAGATTTGGAGTCATAATGGTGTTAATACTTGTTTGATTTAACTAATATACTTCACTGTTTAAAAACATATGTCGATTTTATTATCGCTTTATCAAAAAGTGTGTTTGGAATCAAAAGATTCGACTTGCTAACCACAAATAGTTCTTGTAACAAGAAGAGGAGCGTAATTAGGTTAAGGTGATTAGAAACGCTCATTATTTAGGAATTAATCAAGTTCACATTAGCACGAAATGCAATCCAAGAAGAATGACTCCTTTGGCTGATGGATGTAAACAGATTTGGAGTAATAATGGTGTTAAAAATTGTTTGATTTAATTAATATACTTCGTTGTTTAGCAACATATGTCAATTTCATTATCGCTTTATTAAAAAGTGTGTTTGGAATCAAAAGATTTGACTTGCTAACCAGAAATGTTGGGAGGCACTTTTTATTCTAGAATTCAACCAATTAATATCCATAAGAAAAGAAATTCAAGATCAAGAACTCTATGTGTGCTGCAATTGAATGAATTCATGTTATAGACGATTCATGAAAATTGTTCTCATAATGAATATAGTCGTTAAGAAATAGACAATAGATAATTTCATGGTTAATGAATGAAAATTAGTTCTTGTAACAAGAAGAGCAGCCTAATTAGCTTAAGGTGATTAAAAAGTTTCATTATTTAGTAATTAAACAAGTTCACATATCATGAAATGCAATCCTAGATGAATGACTCATTTGGCTGATCGATGTAAAGAAATTTGGAGTAATAATGGTGTTAATACTTGTTTCATTTAATTAATATACTTCGTTGTTTAGCAACATATGTCAATTTCATTATCGCTTTATCAAAAAGTGTGTTTGGAATCAAAAGATTCGACTTGCTAACCACAAATGATGGGAGGTACTCTTTATTTTAGAATTCAACCAATTAATATAAATAAGAAATGCAATTTAAGATAAACAACTCTATTATTTGTTGCAATTGAATGAATTCAAGTTATAGACGATTCATAGAAATTGTTTTCATAATGAATATTGTTGTTAAGAAAGAGCCAACATATAATTTCACGGTCAATGCATGAAAAATAGTTCTTGTAACTAGAAGAGGAGTGTAATTAGCTTAAGGTGATTAGAAACGCTCATTATTTAGGAATTAATCGAGTTCACATTAGCACTAAATGCAAACCAAGATGAATGACTCCTTTGGCTGATGGATGTAAATAGATATGGAGTAATAATGGTGTTAATACTTGTTTGATTTAGTTAATATACTTCATTGTTTAGCAACATATGTCAATTTCATTATCGTTTTATCAAAAAGTGTGTTTGGAATCAAAATATTTGAGCTGCTAACCAGAAATGATGGGAGGCACTCTTTAATCTGGAATTCAACTAATTAATATCAATAAGAAAAGAAATTCAAGATCAAGAACTCTATTGTTTGCTGCAACTGAATGAATTCATGTTACAGACAATTCATGGAAATTGTTTTCATAATGAATATAGTCGTTAAGAAATAGTCAATAGATAATTTCATGTTTAAGGAATGAAAAATAGTTCTTGTAACAAGAAGAGGAGACTAATTAGCTTAAGGTCATTAGAAAGTCTCATTATTTAGTAATTAAACAAGTTCACATATCATGAAATGCAATCCAAGATGAATGACTCCTTTGGCTGAAGGATGCAAACAGATTTGGAGTAATAATGGTGTTAATAGTTGTTTGATTTAATTAATATAGTTCATTGTTTAGCAAGATATGTCCATTTCATTATCGCTTTATCAAAATGTGTGTTTGGAATCAAAAGATTCGACTTGCTAACCACAAATGATGGGAGGTAGTCTTTATTTTAGAATTAAACCAATTATTATCAACAAGAAATGCAATTTAAGATCAAGAAATCTATTGTTTGTTGCAATTGAATGAATTCATGTTATAGACGATTCATTGAAATTGTTTTCATAATAAATATAGTCATTAAGAAAGAGTCAACATATAATTTCATGGTCAATCCATGTAAAATAGTTCTTGTAACAAGAAGAGGAGCGTAATTAGCTTAAGGTGATTAGAAACGCTCATTATTTAGGAATTAATCAAGTTCACATTAGTACGAAATGCAATCCAAGATGAATGACTCCTTTGGCTGATGGATGTAAACAGATTTGGAGTAATAATGGTGTTAATACTTTTTAAATTTAATTAATATACTTCATTGTTTAGCAACATATGTCAATTTCATTATCGCTTTATAAAAAAATCTGTTTGGAATCAAAAGATTTGACTTGCTAACCACAAATGATAGGAGGTACTCTTTTTTTAGAATTCAACTACTTCATATCAATGAGAAATGCAATTTAAGATCAAGAACTCTATTGTTTGTTGCAATTGAATGAATTCATGTTATAGACGATTAATGGAAATTGTTTTCATAATGAATATAGTTGTTAAGAAAGAGTCAACATATAATTTCACAGTCAATGCATGAAAAGTAGTTCTTGTAACAAGAAGAGGAGCGTAATTAGCTTAAGGTGATTAGAAGCACTCACTATTTAGGAATTAATCAAGTTCACATTGGCACGAAATGCAAACTAAGATGAATGACTCCTTTGGCTAATGGTTGTAAACAGATTTGGAGTAATAATGGTATTAATACTTGTTTGATTTAATTAATATACTTCGTTGTTTAGCAACATATGTCAATTTCATTATCGCTTTATCAAAAAGTGTGTTTGGAATCAAAATATTCGACCTGCTAACCAGAAATGATGGGAGGCACTCTTTATTCTAGAATTCAACCAATAAATATGAATAAGAAAAGCAATTCAAGATCAAGAACTCTATTGTCTCCTGCAATTGAATGAATTCATGTTATAGACGATTCATGGAAATTGTTTTCATAATAAATATAGTTGTTAAGAAATAGTCAAGAGATAATTTCATGGTTAATGAATGAAAAATAGTTTTGAAACAAGAAGAGGAGCCTAATCAGCTTAAGGTGATTAGAAAGTCTCATTATTTAGTAATTAAACAAGTTCACATATCATGAAATGCAATCCAAGATGAATGACTCATTTGGCTGATGGACACAAACAGATTTGGAGTAATAATGGTGTTAATACTTGTTTGATTTAATTAATATACTTCATTGTTTAGCAACATATGTCAATTTCATTATCGCTTTATCAAAAAGTGTATTTGGAATCAAAAGATTCGACTTGCTAACCACGAATGATGGGATGTAAACATTATTTTAAATTTCAACCAAATAATATCAATAAGAAATGCAATTTACGATCAAGAATTCTATTGTTTGTTGCAATTGAATTAATTCATGTTATAAACCATTCATGGAAATTGTTTTCATAATGAATATAGTCGTTAAGAAAGAGCCAACATATAATTTCGTGGTCAATCCATGAAAAATAGTTCATGTAACAAGAAGAGGAGCATAATTAGCTTAAGGTGATTAGAAACGCTCATTATTTAGGAATTAATCGAGTTCACATTAGCACGAAATGCAATCCAAGATGAATGACTCCTTTGGCTGATGTATGTAAACAGATTTAGAGTAAAAATGGTGTTAATACTTGCTTGATTTAATTAATATACTTTGTTGTTTAGCAACATATGTCAATTTCATTGTCGCTTTATCAAAACATGTGTTTGGAATCAAAAGATTCGACTTGCTAACCAGAAATGATGGGAGGCACTCTTTATTTTAGAATTCAAAAAATTAATATCAATAAGAAAAGCACTTCAAGATCAAGAACTCTATTGTTTCTTGCAATTGAATGAATTCATGTTATAGACGATTCATTGAAATTGTTTTCATAATAAATATAGTCATTAAGAAAGAGTCAACATATAATTTCATGGTCAATCCATGTAAAATAGTTCTTGTAACAAGAAGAGGAGCGTAATTAGCTTAAGGTGATTAGAAACGCTCATTATTTATGAATTAATCAAGTTCACATTAGCACGAAATGCAATCCAAGATGAATGACTCCTTTGGCTGATGGATGTAAACAGATTTGGAGTAATAATGGTGTTAAAACTTGTTTGATTTAATTAATATACTTCGTTGTTTAGCAACATATGTCAATTTCATTGTCGCTTTATCAAAAAATGTGTTTGGAATCAAAAGATTCGACTTGCTAACCAGAAATGATGGGAGGCACTCTTTATTTTAGAATTCAAAAAATTAATATCAATAAGAAAAGCACTTCAAGATCAAGAACTCTATTGTTTCTTGCAATTGAATGAATTCATGTTATAGACGATTCATTGAAATTGTTTTCATAATAAATATAGTCATTAAGAAAGAGTCAACATATAATTTCATGGTCAATCCATGTAAAATAGTTCTTGTAACAAGAAGAGGAGCGTAATTAGCTTAAGGTGATTAGAAACACTCATTATTTAGGAATTAATCAAGTTCACATTAGCACGAAATGCAATCCAAGATGAATGACTCCTTTGGCTGATGGATGTAAACAGATTTGGAGTAATAATGGTGTTAAAACTTGTTTGATTTAATTAATATACTTCGTTGTTTAGCAACATATGTCAATTTCATTATCGCTTTATTAAAAAAACTATTTGGAATCAAAAGATTCGACTTGCTAACCAGAAATGATGAGAGGCACTCTTTATTTTTGAATTCAACCAATTAATATCAATAAGAAAATAATTCAAGATCAAGAACTCTATTGTTTACTGCAATTGAATGAATTCATGTTATAGACGATTCATGGAAATTGTTTTCATAATGAATATAGTCGTTAAGAAATAGTCAATAGATAATTTCATGGTTAAGGAATGAAAAATAGTTCTTGTAATAAGAAGAGAAGCCTAATTAGCTTAAGGTCATTAGAAAGTCTCATTATTTAGTAATTAAACAAGTTCACATATCATGAAATGCAATCCTAGATGAATGACTCATTTGGCTGATCGATGTAAAGAAATTTGGAGTAATAATGGTGTTAATACTTGTTTCATTTAATTAATATACTTCATTGTTTAGCAACATATGTCAATTTCATTATCACTTTATCAAAATGTGTGTTTGGAATCAAAAGATTCGACTTGCTAACCACAAATGATGGGAGGTAGTCTTTCTTTTAGAATTAAACCAATTATTATCAACAAGAAATGCAATTTAAGATCAAGAACCCTATTGTTTGTTGCAATTGAATGAATTCATGTTATAGACGATTCATGGAAATTATTTTCATAATGAATATAGTCGTTAAGAAATAGTCAAGAGATAATTTCATGGTTAATCAATGGAAAATAGATCTTGAAACAAGAAGATGAGCCTAATTAGCTTAAGGTGATTAGAAAGTCTCATTATTTAGTAATTAAACAAGTTCACATATCATGAAATGCAATCCAACATGAATGACTCATTTGGCTGAAGGACACAAACAGATTTGGAGTAATAATGGTATTAATACTTTTTTAATTTAATTAATATACTTAATTGTTTAGCAAAATATGTCAATTTCATTATCGCTTTATCAAAAAGTGTGTTTGGAATCAAAAGATTCGACTTGCTAACCACAAATGATAGGAGGCACTCTTTATTTTAGAATTAAACCACATCATATCAATGAGAAATGCAATTTAAGATCAAGAACTCTATTGTTTGTTGCAATTGAATGAATTCATGTTATAGACCATTCTTGGAAATTGTTTTCCTAATGAATATAGTCGTTAAGAAAGAGTCAACATATATTTCGTGGTCAATCCATGAAAAATAGTTCATGTAACAAGAAGAGGAGCGTAATTAGTTTAAGGTGATTAGAAACGCTCATTGTTTAGGAATTAATCAAGTTCACATTAGCATGAAATGCAATCCAAGATGAATGACTCCTTTGGATGATGTATGTAAACAGATTTAGAGTAATAATGGTGTTAATACTTGTTTGATTTAATTAATATATTTCGTTGTTTAGCAACATATGTCAATTTCATTATCACTTTATCAAAAAATGTGTTTGGAATCAAAAGATTCGACTTGCTAACCAGAAATGATGGGAGGCACTCTTTATTCTAGAATTCAACCAATTAATATCCATAAGAAAAGAAATTCAAGATCAAGAACACTATTGTTTGCTGCAATTGAATGAATTCATGTTATAGACGATTCATGGAAATTGTTTTCATAATAAATATAGCCAATAAGAAAGAGTCAACATATAATTTCATGGTCAATCCATGTAAAATAGTTATTGTAACAAGAAGAGGAGCGTAATTAGCTTAAGGTGATTAGAAACGCTCATGATTTAGGAATTAATGAAGTTCACATTATCGCTTTATCAAAAAATGTGTTTGGAATCAAAAGATTCGACTTGCTAACCACAAACGATAAGAGGTACTCTTTATTTTCAAAATCAACATCTTCATATCAATAAGAAATGCAATTTAAGATCAAGAACTCTATTGTTTGGTGCAATTGAATGAATTCATGTTATATACGATTCATGAAAATTGTTTTCGTAATGAATATGGTTGTTAAGAAAGAGTCAACATATAATTTCATGGTCAATCCATTTAAAATAGTTCTTGTAACAAGAAGAGGAGCGTAATTAGCTTATGGTGATTAGAAACGCTTGTTATTTAGGAATTAATCAAGTTCACATTAGCACGCAATGCAAACCAAGTTGAATGACTCCTTTGTCTGATGGATGTAAACAGCTTTAGAGTAATAATGGTGTTAATACTTGTTTGATTTAATTAATATACTTTATTGTTTAGCAACATATGTCAATTTCACTATCGATTTAAAAAAAATTGTGTTTGGAATCAAACGATTTGACCCGCTAACCAAAAATGATGGGAGACACTCTTTATTTTAGAATTGAAAAAATTTATATCAATAACAAAAGCAATTCAAGTTCAAGAACTCTATTGTTTGCTGCAATTGAATGAATTCATGTTATAGACGATTCATGGAAATTGTTTTCATCATGAATATAGTCGTTAAGAAATAGTCAATAGATAATTTCATGGCTAAGGAATGAAAAATAGTTCTTGTAACAAGAAGAGGAGCCTAATTAGCTTAAGGTGATTAGAAAGTCTCATTATTTAGTAATTATACAAGTTCACATATCATGAAATGCAATCCAAGATGAATGACTCATTTGGCTGAAGGACACAAACAGATTTGGAGTAATAATGGAGTTAATACTTGTTTGATTTAATTAATATACCTTTTGTATAGCAACATATGTTGATTTCATTATCGCGTTATCAAAATGTGTGTTTGGAATCAAAAGATTCGACCTGCTAACCACAAATGATGGGAGGTACTCTTTATTTTAGAATTCAACCAATTATTATCAATAAGAAATGCAATTTAAGATCAAGAACTCTATTATTTGTTGCAATTGAATGAATCCATGTTATAGACAATTCATGGAAATTGTTTTCATAATGAATATACTCCTTAAGAAATAGTCAAGAGATAATTTGATGGTTAATGAATCAAAAATAGTTCTTGAAACAAGAAGAGGAGCCTAATTAGCTTAAGGTGATTAGAAAGTCTCATTATTTAGTAATTAAACAAGTTCACATATCATGAAATGCAATCCAAGATGAATGACTCATTTGATTGATGGACACAAACAGATTTGGAGTAATAATGGTGTTAATACTTGTTTGATTTAATTAATATACTTTATTGTTGTCAATTTCATTATCGCTTTATCAAAATGTCTGTTTGGAATCAAAAGATTCGACTTGCTAAGCAGAAATGATGGGAGGTAGTCTTTATTTTAGAATTAAACCAATTATTATCAACAAGAAATGCAATTTAAGATCAAGAACTCTATTGTTTGTTACAATTGAATGAATTCATGTTATAGACGATTCATGGAAATTGTTTTCATAATGAATATAGTCGTTAAGAAATAGTCAAGAGATAATTTCGTGGTTAATCAATGCAAAATAGTTCTTGAAACAAGAAGAGGAGCCTAATTAGCATAAGGTGATTAGAAATTCTCATTATTTAGTAATTAAACAAGTTCACATATCATGAAATGCAATCCAAGAAGAATGACTCATTTGGCTGATGGACACAAACAGATTTGGAGTAATAATGGTGTTAATAATTGTTTGATTTAATTAATATACTTCATTGTTTAGCAACATATGTCAATTTCATTATTGCTTTATCAAAAAGTGTGTTTGGAATCAAAAGATTCGACTTGCTAACCACAAATGATGGGAGGTACTCTTCATTTTAGAATTCAACCAATTAATATCAATAAGAAATACAATTTAAGAACAAGAACTATTTTGTTTGTTGCAATTGAATGAATTCATGTTATAGACGATTCATCAAAAATTGTTTTCATAATGAATATAGTTGTTAAGAAATAGTCAACAGATAATTTTATGGTTAATGAATGAAAAATAGTTCTTGTAACAAGAAAAGGAGCCTAATTAGCTTAAGGTGATTAGAAAGTCTCATTATTTAGTAATTAAACAAGTTCACATATCATAAAATGCAATCCAAGATGAATGACTCATTCGGCTGATCGACGCAAATAGATTTGCAGTAATAATGGTGTTAATACTTGTTTGTTCTAATTAATATACTTGTTAATACTCTTTATTTTAGAATTCAACCAATTAATATCAATAAGAAATAGAATTTAAGAACAAGAACTATTTTGTTTGTTGCAATTGAATGAATTGATGTTATAGACGATTCATGGAAATTGTTTTCATAATGAATATAGTCGCTAAGAAATAGTCATCATATTATTTCACGGTCAATCCATGAAAAATAGTAATTGTAACAAGTAAAGGAGCGTAATAAGCTTAAGGTAATTAGAAACGCTCATTATTTAGGAATTAATCAAGTTCACATTAGCACGAAATGCAAACCAAGATGAATGACTCCTTTGGCTAATGGATGTAAACAGATTTGGAGTAATAATCGTGTTAATACTTGTTTGATTTAATTAATATACTTCGTTGTTTGGCAACATATATCAATTTCATTATCGCATTATCAAAAAGTGTGTTTGGAATTAAAATATTCAACCTGCTAACTAGAAATGATGGGAGGCACTCTTTATTTTACAATTCAACCAATTAATATCAATAAGAAATGCAATTCAAGATCAAGAACTCTATTGTTTACTGCAATTGAATGAATTCATGTTATAGACGATTCATGGAAATTATTTTCATAATGAATATAGTCATTAAGAAATAGACAATAGATAATTTCATGGTTAATGAATGAAAAATAGTTCTTGTAACAAGAAGAAGAGCCTAATTAGCTTAATGTGATTAGAAAGTCTCATTATTTAGTAATTAAACAAGTTCACATATCATGAAATGCAATCCAAGATGAATGACTCATTTGGCTGAAGGACACAAACAGATTTGGAGTAATAATGGTGTTAATACTTGTTTGATTTAACTAATATACTTCACTGTTTAAAAAACATATGTCGATTTCATTATCGCTTTATCAAAAAGTGTGTTTGGAATTAAAATATTCGACCAGCTAACTAGAAATGATGGGAGGCACTCTTTATTTTAGAATTCAACCAATTAATATCAATAAGAAAAGCAATTCAAGATCAAGAACTCTATTGTTTACTGCAATTGAATGAGTTCATGTTATAGACGATTCATGAAAATTGTTTTCATAATGAATATAGTCGTTAAGAAATAGTCAAGAGATAATTTTATGGTTAATGAATTAAAAATAGTTCTTGTGTAACAAGAAGAGGATCCTAATTAGCTTAAGGTGATTAGAAAGTTTCATTATTTAGTAATTAAACAAGTTCACATATCATGAAATGCAATCCAAGTTGAATGACTCATTTCGCTGATATACTTGTTTGATTTAATTAATATACTTCCTCGTTTAGCAACATATGTCAATTTCATTATGGCTTTATCAAAAAGTGTGTTTGGAATCAAAAGATTTGACTTGCTAACCACAAATGATGGGAGGTACTCTTTATTTTAGAATTCAACCAATTAATATCAATAAGAAATAGAATTTAAGAACAAGAACTATTTTGTTTTTTGCAATTGAATTAATTCATGTTATAGACGATTCATGGAAATTGTTTTCATAATGAATATAGTCGTTAAGAAATAGTCAACATATAATTTCACGGTCAATCCATGAAAAATAGTTATTGTAACAAGTAGAGGAGCGTAATTAGCTTAAGGTGATTAGAAACGCTCATTATTTATGAATTAATCAAGTTGACATTACCACGAAATGCAAACCAAGATGAATAACTCCTTTGGCTGATGGATGTAAACAGATTTGGAGTAATAATCGTGTTAATACTTGTTTGATCTAATTGACATACTTCGTTGTTTAGCAACAGATATCAATTTCATTATCGCTTTATCAAAAAGTGTGTTTGGAATCAAAATATTCGACCTGCTAACTAGAAATGATGGCAGTCACTCTTTATTCTAGAATTCAACCAATTAATATCAATAAGAAAAGCAATTCAAGATCAAGAACTCTATTGTTTACTGCAATTGAATGAATTCATGTTATAGACGATTCATGGAAATTGTTTTCATAATAAATATAGTCGTTAAGATATAGTCGATAGATAATTTCATGGTTAACGAATGAAAAATAGTTCTTGTAACAAGAAGAGGAGCCTAATTAGCTTAAGGTGATTAGAAAGTCTCATTATTTAGTAATTAAACAAGTTCACATATCATGAAATGCAATCCAAGATGAATGACTCTTTTGGCTGATCGACGCAAACAGATTTGGAGTGATAATGGTGTAATACTTGTTTGATTTAATTAATATACTTCATTGTTTAGCAACATATGTCGATTTCATTATTGCTTTATGAAATTGTGTGTTTGGAATCAAAAGATTCGACTTGATAACATCGAATCATGGGAGGTACTCTTTATTTTAGAATTAAACCAATTAATATCAAAAAGAAATGCAATTTAAGATCAAGAACTTTATTGTTTGTTGCAATTGAATGAATTCATGTTATAGACGATTCATAAAAATTGTTTTCATAATGAATATAGTCGTTAAGAAATAGTCAAGAGATAATTTTATGGTTAATGAATGAAAAATAGTTCTTGTAACAAGAAGAGGATCCTAATTAGCTTAAGGTGATTAAAAAGTTTCATTATTTAGTAATTAAACAAGTTCACATATCATGAAATGCAATCCAAGATGAATGACTCATTTCGCTGATATACTTGTTTGATTTAATTAATATACTTCATCGTTTAGCAACATATGTCAATTTCATTATGGCTTTATCAAAAAATGTGTTTGGAATCAAAAGATTCGACTTGCTAACCACAAATGATGGGAGGTACTCTTTATTTTAGAATTCAACCAATTAATATCAATAAAGAATAGAATTTAAGAACAAGAACTATTTTGTTTGTTGCAATTGAATGAATTGATGTTATAGACGATTCATGGAAATTGTTTTCATAATGAATATAGTCGTTAAGAAATAGTCATCATATTATTTCACGGTCAATCCATGAAAAATAGTAATTGTAACAAGTAGAGGAGCGTAACGAGCTTAAGGTGATTAGAAACGCTCATTATTTAGGAATTAATCAAGTTCACATTAGCACGAAATGCAAACCAAGATGAATGACTCCTTTGGCTGATGGATGTAAACAGATTTGGAGTAATAATCGTGTTAATACTTGTTTGATTTAATTAATATACTTCGTTGTTTGGCAACATATATCAATTTCATTATCGCTTTATCAAAAAGTGTGTTTGGAATTAAAATATTCGACCTGCTAACTAGAAATGATCGGAGGCACTCTTTACTTTACAATTCAACCAATTAATATCAATAAGAAAAGCAATTCAAGATCAAGAACTCTATTGTTTACTGCAATTGAATGAATTCATGTTATAGACGATTCATGGAAATTATTTTCATAATGAATATAGTCATTAAGAAATAGACAATAGATAATTTCATGGTTAATGAATGAAAAATAGTTCTTGTAACAAGAAGAAGAGCCTAATTAGCTTAATGTGATTAGAAAGTCTCATTATTTAGTAATTAAACAAGTTCACATATCATGAAATGCAATCCAAGATGAATGACTCATTTGGCTGAAGGACACAAACAGATTTGGAGTAATAATGGTGTTAATACTTGTTTGATTTAACTAATATACTTCACTGTTTAAAAACATATGTCGATTTCATTATCGCTTTATCAAAAAGTGTGTTTGGAATTAAAATATTCGACCAGCTAACTAGAAATGATGGGAGGCACTCTTTATTTTAGAATTCAACCAATTAATATCAATAAGAAAAGCAATTCAAGATCAAGAACTCTATTGTTTACTGCAATTGAATGAGTTCATGTTATAGACGATTCATGAAAATTGTTTTCATAATGAATATAGTCGTTAAGAAATAGTCAAGAGATAATTTTATGGTTAATGAATTAAAAATAGTTCTTGTAACAAGAAGAGGATCCTAATTAGCTTAAGGTGATTAGAAAGTTTCATTATTTAGTAATTAAACAAGTTCACATATCATGAAATGCAATCCAAGTTGAATGACTCATTTCGCTGATATACTTGTTTGATTTAATTAATATACTTCCTCGTTTAGCAACATATGTCAATTTCATTATGGCTTTATCAAAAAGTGTGTTTGGAATCAAAAGATTTGACTTGCTAACCACAAATGATGGGAGGTACTCTTTATTTTAGAATTCAACCAATTAATATCAATAAGAAATAGAATTTAAGAACAAGAACTATTTTGTTTTTTGCAATTGAATTAATTCATGTTATAGACGATTCATGGAAATTGTTTTCATAATGAATATAGTCGTTAAGAAATAGTCAACATATAATTTCACGGTCAATCCATGAAAAATAGTTATTGTAACAAGTAGAGGAGCGTAATTAGCTTAAGGTGATTAGAAACGCTCATTATTTAGGAATTAATCAAGTTGACATTACCACGAAATGCAAACCAAGATGAATAACTCCTTTGGCTGATGGATGTAAACAGATTTGGAGTAATAATCATGTTAATACTTGTTTGATTTAACTAATATACTTCACTGTTTAAAAACATATGTCGATTTCATTATCGCTTTATCAAAAAGTGTGTTTGGAATTAAAATATTCGACCTGCTAACTAGAAATGATGGGAGGCACTCTTTATTTTAGAATTCAACCAATTAATATCAATAAGAAAAGCAATTCAAGATCAAGAACTCTATTGTTTACTGCAATTGAATGAGTTCATGTTATACACGATTCATGAAAATTGTTTTCATAATGAATATAGTCGTTAAGAAATAGTCAAGAGATAATTTTATGGTTAATGAATGAAAAATAGTTCTTGTAACAAGAAGACGATCCTAATTAGCTTAAGGTGATTAGAAAGTTTCATTATTTAGTAATTAAACAAGTTCACATATCATGAAATGCAATCCAAGTTGAATGACTCATCTCGCTGATATACTTGTTTGATTTAATTAATATACTTCATCGTTTAGCAACATATGTCAATTTCATTATGGCTTTATCAAAAAGTGTGTTTGGAACCAAAAGATTCTACTTGCTAACCACAAATGATGGGAGGTACTCTTTATTTTAAAATTCAACCAATTAATATCAATAAGAAATAGAATTTAAGAACAAGAACTATTTTGTTTATTGCAATTGAATTAATTCATGTTATAGACGATTCATGGAAATTGTTTTCATAATGAATATAGTCGTTAAGAAATAATCATCATATTATTTCTCGGTCAATCCATGAAAAATAGTAATTGTAACAAGTAGAGGAGCGTAATAAGCTTAAGGTGATTAGAAACGCTCATTATTTAGGAATTAATCAAGTTCACATTAGCACGAAATGCAAACCAAGATGAATGACTCCTTTGGCTTATGGATGTGAAAAGATTTGGAGTAATAATCGTGTTAATACTTGTTTGATTTAATTAATATACTTCGTTGTTTGGCAACATATATTAATTTCATTATCGCTTTATCAAAAAGTGTGTTTGGAATTAAAATATTCGACCTGCTAACTAGAAATGATGGGAGGCACTCTTTATTTTACAATTCAACCAATTAATATCAATAAGAAAAGCAATTCAAGATCAAGAACTCTATTGTTTACTGCAATTGAATGAATTCATGTTATAGACGATTCATGGAAATTATTTTCATAATGAATATAGTCATTAAGAAATAGACAATAGATAATTTCATGGTTAATGAATGAAAAATAGTTCTTGTAACAAGAAGAAGAGCCTAATTAGCTTAATGTGATTAGAAAGTGTCATTATTTAGTAATTAAACAAGTTCACATATCATGAAATGCAATCCAAGATGAATGACTCATTTGGCTGAAGGACACAAACAGATTTGGAGTAATAATGGTGTTAATACTTGTTTGATTTAACTAATATACTTCACTGTTTAAAAACATATGTCGATTTCATTATCGCTTTATCAAAAAGTGTGGAATTAAAATATTCGACCTGCTAACTAGAAATGATGGGAGGCACTCTTTATTTTAGAATTCAACCAATTAATATCAATAAGAAAAGCAATTCAAGATCAAGAACTCCATTGTTTACTGCAATTGAATGAGTTCATGTTATAGACGATTCATGAAAATTGTTTTCATAATGAATATAGTCGTTAAGAAATAGTCAAGAGATAATTTTATGGTTAATGAATGAAAAATAGTTCTTGTAACAAGAAGACGATCCTAATTAGCTTAAGGTGATTAGAAAGTTTCATTATTTAGTAATTAAACAAGTTCACATATCATGAAATGCAATCCAAGTTGAATGACTCATCTCGCTGATATACTTGTTTGATTTAATTAATATACTTCATCGTTTAGCAACATATGTCAATTTCATTATGGCTTTATCAAAAAGTGTGATTGGAATCAAAAGATTCGACTTGCTAACCACAAATGATGGGAGGTACTCTTTATTTTAGAATTCAACCAATTAATATCAATAAGAAATAGAATTTAAGAACAAGAACTATTTTGTTTATTGCAATTGAATTAATACATGTTATAGACGATTCATGGAAATTGTTTTCATAATGAATATAGTCGTTAAGAAATAGTCAACATATAATTTCACGGTCAATCCATGAAAAATAGTTATTGTGACAAGCAAAGGTGCGTAATTAGCTTAAGGTGATTAGAAACGCTCATTATTTAGGAATTAATCAAGTTGACATTACCACGAAATGCAAACCAAGATGAATGACTCCTTTGGCTGATGGATGTAA
Organism: Ceriops zippeliana; assembly: GCA_037897445.1. Taxonomy (NCBI): domain Eukaryota; kingdom Viridiplantae; phylum Streptophyta; class Magnoliopsida; order Malpighiales; family Rhizophoraceae; genus Ceriops; species Ceriops zippeliana. The sequence goes on along the minus strand of JBAPLH010001392.1, from coordinate 10,836 downwards.
ACAGATTTGGAGTAATAATCGTCTTAATACTTGTTTGATTTAATTAATATACTTCGTTGTTTGGCAACATATATCAATTTCATTATCGCTTTATCAAAAAGTGTGTTTGGAATTAAAATATTCGACCTGCTAACTAGAAATGATGGGAGGCACTCTTTATTTTACAATTCAACCAATTAATATCGATAAGAAATTCAATTCATGATCAAGAACTCTATTGTTTACTGCAATTGAATGAATTCATGTTATAGACGATTCATGGAAATTATTTTCATAATGAATATAGTCATTAAGAAATAGACAATAGATAATTTCATGGTTAATGAATGAAAAATAGTTCTTGTAACAAGAAGAAGAGCTTAATTAGCTTAATGTGATTAGAAAGTCTCATTATTTAGTAATTAAACAAGTTCACATATCATGAAATGCAATCCAAGATGAATGACTTATTTGGCTGAAGGACACAAACATATTTGGAGTAATAATGGTGTTAATACTTGTTTGATTTAACTAATATACTTCACTGTTTAAAAACATATGTCGATTTCATTATCGCTTTATCAAAAAAGTGTGTTTTGGAATTAAAATATTCGACCTGCTAACTAGAAATGATGGGAGGCACTCTTTATTTTAGAATTCAACCAATTAATATCAATAAGAAAAGCAATTCAAGATCAAGAACTCCATTGTTTACTGCAATTGAATGAGTTCATGTTATAGACGATTCATGAAAATTGTTTTCATAATGAATATAGTCGTTAAGAAATAGTCAAGAGATAATTTTATGGTTAATGAATGAAAAATAGTTCTTGCAACAAGAAGAGGATCCTAATTAGCTTAAGGTGATTAGAAAGTTTCATTATTTAGTAATTAAACAAGTTCACATATCATGAAATGCAATCCAAGTTGAATGACTCATTTCGCTGATATACTTGTTTGATTTAATTAATATACTTCATCGTTTAGCAACATATGTCAATTTCATTATGCCATTATCAAAAAGTGTGTTTGGAATCAAAAGATTCGACTTGCTAACCACAAATGATGGGAGGTACTCTTTATTTTAGAATTCAACCAATTAATATCAATAAGAAATAGAATTTAAGAACAACAACTATATTGTTTGTTGCAATTGAATGAATTTATGTTATAGACGATTCATGGAAATTGTTTTCATAATGAATATAGTCGTTAAGAAATAGTCAAGAGATAATTTTATGGTTAATGAATGAAAAATAGTTCTTGCAACAAGAAGAGGATCCTAATTAGCTTAAGGTGATTAGAAAGTTTCATTATTTAGTAATTAAACAAGTTCACATATCATGAAATGCAATCCAAGTTGAATGACTCATTTCGCTGATATACTTGTTTGATTTAATTAATATACTTCATCGTTTAGCAACATATGTCAATTTCATTATGCCCTTATCAAAAAGTGTGTTTGGAATCAAAAGATTCGACTTGCTAACCACAAATGATGGGAGGTACTCTTTATTTTAGAATTCAACCAATTAATATTAATAAGAAATAGAATTTAAGAACAACAACTATTTTGTTTGTTGCAATTGAATGAATTTATATTTTAGACGATTCATGGAAATTTTTTTCATAATGAATATAGTCGTTAAGAAATAGTCATCATATTATTTCTCGGTCAATCCATGAAAAATAGTAATTGTAACAAGTAGAGGAGCGTAATAAGCTTAAGGTGATTAGAAACGCTCATTATTTAGGAATTAATCAAGTTCACATTAGCACGAAATGCAAACCAAGATGAATGACTCCTTTGGCTGATGGATGTGAAAAGATTTGGAGTAATAATCGTGTTAATACTTGTTTGATTTAATTAATATACTTCGTTGTTTGGCAACATATATCAATTTCATTATCGCTTTATCAAAAAGTGTGTTTGGAATTAAAATATTCGACCTGCTAACTAGAAATGATGGGAGGCACTCTTTATTTTACAATTCAACCAATTAATATCAATAAGAAAAGCAATTCAAGATCAAGAACTCTATTGTTTACTGCAATTGAATGAATTCATGTTATAGACGATTCATGGAAATTATTTTCATAATGAATATAGTCATTAAGAAATAGACAATAGATAATTTTCATGGTTAATGAATGAAAAATAGTTCTTGTAACAAGAAGAAGAGCCTAATTAGCTTAATGTGATTAGAAAGTGTCATTATTTAGTAATTAAACAAGTTCACATATCATGAAATGCAATCCAAGATGAATGACTCTCATTTGGCTGAAGGACACAAATAGATTTCGAGTAATAATGGTGTTAATACTTGTTTGATTTAACTAATATACTTCACTGTTTAAAAAACATATGTCGATTTCATTATCGCTTTATCAAAAAGTGTGTGGAATTAAAAATATTCGACCTGCTAACTAGAAATGATGGGAGGCACTCTTTATTTTAGAATTCAACCAATTAATATCAATAAGAAAAGCAATTCAAGATCAAGAACTCTATTGTTTACTGCAATTGAATGAGTTCATGTTATACACGATTCATGAAAATTGTTTTCATAATGAATATAGTCGTTAAGAAATAGTCAAGAGATAATTTTATGGTTAATGAATGAAAAATAGTTCTTGTAACAAGAAGACGATCCTAATTAGCTTAAGGTGATTAGAAAGTTTCATTATTAAGTAATTAAACAAGTTCACATATCATGAAATGCAATCCAAGTTGAATGACTCATCTCGCTGATATACTTGTTTGATTTAATTAATATACTTCATCGTTTAGCAACATATGTCAATTTCATTATGGCTTTATCAAAAAGTGTGTTTGGAATCAAAAGATTCGACTTGCTAACCACAAATGATGGGAGGTACTCTTTATTTTAGAATTCAACCAATTAATATCAAAAAGAAATAGAATTTAAGAACAAGAACTATTTTGTTTATTGCAATTGAATTAATTCATGTTATAGACGATTCATGGAAATTGTTTTCATAATGAATATAGTCGTTAAGAAATAGTCAACATATAATTTCACGGTCAATCCATGAAAAATAGTTATTGTAACAAGCAGAGGAGCGTAATTAGCTTAAGGTGATTAGAAACCCTCATTATTTAGGAGTTAATCAAGTTGACATTACCACGAAATCCAAACCAAGATGAATGACTCCTTTGGCTGATGGATGTAAACAGATTTGGAGTAATAATCATGTTAATACTTGTTTGATTTAATTAATATACTTCGTTGTTTGGCAACATATATCAATTTCATTATCGCTTTATCAAAAATTGTGTTTGGAATTAAAATATTCGACCTGCTAACTAGAAATGATGGGAGGCACTCTTTATTTTACAATTCAACCAATTAATATCGATAAGAAATGCAATTCAAGATCAAGAACTCTATTGTTTACTGCAATTGAATGAATTCATGTTATAGACGATTCATGGAAATTATTTTCATAATGAATATAGTCATTAAGAAATAGACAATAGATAATTTCATGGTTAATGAATGAAAAATAGTTCTTGTAACAAGAAGAAGAGCCTAATTAGCTTAATGTGATTAGAAAGTCTCATTATTTAGTAATTAAACAAGTTCACATATCATGAAATGCAATCCAAGATGAATGACTCATTTGGCTGAAGGACACAAACATATTTGGAGTAATAATGGTGTTAATACTTGTTTGATTTAACTAATATACTTCACTGTTTAAAAAACATATGTCGATTTCATTATCGCTTTATCAAAAAAGTGTGTTTTGGAATTAAAATATTCGACCTGCTAACTAGAAATGATGGGAGGCACTCTTTATTTTAGAATTCAACCAATTAATATCAATAAGAAAAGCCATTCAAGATCAAGAACTCCATTGTTTACTGCAATTGAATGAGTTCATGTTATAGACGATTCATGAAAATTGTTTTCATAATGAATATAGTCGTTAAGAAATAGTCAAGAGATAATTTTATGGTTAATGAATGAAAAATAGTTCTTGTAACAAGAAGAAGAGCCTAATTAGCTTAATGTGATTAGAAAGTCTCATTATTTAGTAATTAAACAAGTTCACATATCATGAAATGCAATCCAAGATGAATGACTCATTTGGCTGAAGGACACAAACAGATTTGGAGTAATAATGGTGTTAATTCTTGTTTGATTTAACTAATATACTTCACTGTTTAAAAACATATGTCGATTTCATTATCGCTTTATCAAAAAGTGTGGAATTAAAATATTCGACCTGCTAACTAGAAATGATGGGAGGCACTCTTTATTTTAGAATTCAACCAATTAATATCAATAAGAAAAGCAATTCAAGATCAAGAACTCTATTGTTTACTGCAATTGAATGAGTTCATGTTATAGACGATTCATGAAAATTATTTTCATAATGAATATAGTCGTTAAGAAATAGTCAAGAGATAATTTTATGGTTAATGAATGAAAAAATAGTTCCTGTAACAAGAAGACGATCCTAATTAGCTTAAGGGGATTAGAAAGTTTCATTATTTAGTAATTAAACAAGTTCACATATCATGAAATGCAATCCAAGTTGAATGACTCATCTCGCTGATATACTTGTTTGATTTAATTAATATACTTCATCGTTTAGCAACATATGTCAATTTCATTATGGCTTTATCAAAAAGTGTGTTTGGAATCAAAAGATTCGACTTGCTAACCACAAATGATGGGAGGTACTCTTTATTTTAGAATTCAACCAATTAATATCAATAAGAAATAGAATTTAAGAACAAGAACTATTTTGTTTATTGCAATTGAAATAATTCATGTTATAGACGATTCATGGAAATTGTTTTCATAATGAATATAGTCGTTAAGAAATAGTCAACATATAATTTCACGCGGTCAATCACGGTCAATCCATGAAAAATAGTTATTGTAACAAGCAGAGGAGCGTAATTAGCTTAAGGTGATTAGAAACGCTCATTATTTAGGAATTAATCAAGTTCACATTAGCACGAAATGCAAACCAAGATGAATGACTCCTTTGGCTGATGAATGTAAACAGATTTGGAGTAATAATCGTGTTAATAATTGTTTGATTTAATTAATATACTTCGTTGTTTGGCAACATATATCAATTTCATTATCGCTTTATCAAAAAGTGTGTTTGGAATTAAAATATTCGACCTGCTAACTAGAAATGATGGGAGGCACTCTTTATTTTACAATTCAACCAATTAATATCGATAAGAAATGCAATTCAAGATCAAGAACTCTATTGTTTACTGCAATTGAATGAATTCATGTTATAGACGATTCATGGAAATTATTTTCATAATGAATATAGTCATTAAGAAATAGACAATATATAATTTCATGGTTAATGAATGAAAAATAGTTCTTGTAACAAGAAGAGGATCTTAATTAGCTTAAGGTGATTAGAAAGTTTCATTATTTAGTAATTAAACAAGTTCACATATCATGAAATGCAATCCAAGATGAATGACTCATTTCGCTGATATACTTGTTTGATTTAATTAATATACTTCATCGTTTAGCAACATATGTCAATTTCATTATGGCTTTATCAAAAAGTGTGTTTGGAATCAAAAGATTCGACTTGCTAACCACAAATGATGGGAGGTACTCTCTTTATTTTAGAATTCAACCAATCAATATCAATAAGAAATAGAATTTAAGAACAACAACTATTTTGTTTGTTTGCAATTGAATGAATTTATGTTATAGACGATTCATGGAAATTTTTTTTCATAATGAATATAGTCGTTAAGAAATAGTCATCATAATATTTCTCGGTCAATCCATGAAAAATAGTAATTGTAACAAGTAGAGGAGCGTAATAAGCTTAAGGTGATTAGAAACGCTCATTATTTAGGAATTAATCAAGTTCACATTAGCACGAAATGCAAACCAAGATGAATGACTCCTTTGGCTGATGGATGTGAAAAGATTTGGAGTAATAATAGTGTTAATACATGTTTGATTTAATTAATATACTTCGTTGTTTGGCAACATATATCAATTTCATTATCGCTTTATCAAAAAGTTTGTTTGGAATTAAAATATTCGACCTGCTAACTAGAAATGATGGGAGGCACTCTTTATTTTACAATTCAACCAATTAATATCGATAAGAAATGCAATTCAAGATCAAGAACTCTATTGTTTACTGCAATTGAATGAATTCATGTTATAGACGATTCATGGAAATTATTTTCATAATGAATATAGTCATTAAGAAATAGACAATATATAATTTCATGGTTAATGAATGAAAAATAGTTCTTGTAACAAGAAGAGGATCTTAATTAGCTTAAGGTGATTAGAAAGTTTCATTATTTAGTAATTAAACAAGTTCACATATCATGAAATGCAATCCAAGATGAATGACTCATTTCGCTGATATACTTGTTTGATTTAATTAATATACTTCATCGTTTAGCAACATATGTCAATTTCATTATGGCTTTATCAAAAAGTGTGTTTGGAATCAAAAGATTCGACTTGCTAACCACAAATGATGGGAGGTACTCTTTATTTTAGAATTCAACCAATTAATATCAATAAGAAATAGAATTTAAGAACAACAACTATTTTGTTTGTTGCAATTGAATGAATTTATGTTATAGACGATTCATGGAAATTTTTTTCATAATGAATATAGTCGTTAAGAAATAGTCATCATATTATTTCTCGGTCAATCCATGAAAAATAGTAATTGTAACAAGTAGAGGAGCGTAATAAGCTTAAGGTGATTAGAAAACGCTCATTATTTAGGAATTTAATCAAGTTCACATTAGCACGAAATGCAAACCAAGATGAATGACTCCTTTGGCTGATGGATGTGAAAAGATTTGGAGTAATAATCGTGTGTTAATACTTGTTTGATTTAATTAATATACTTTGTTGTTTGGCAACATATATCAATTTCATTATCGCTTTATCAAAAAGTGTGTTTGGAATTAAAATATTCGACCTGCTAACTAGAAATGATGGGAGGCACTCTTTATTTTACAATTCAACCAATTAATATCAATAAGAAAAGCAATTCAAGATCAAGAACTCTATTGTTTACTGCAATTGAATGAATTCATGTTATAGACGATTCATGGAAATTATTTTCATAATGAATATAGTCATTAAGAAATAGACAATAGATAATTTCATGGTTAATGAATGAAAAATAGTTCTTGTAACAAGAAGAAGAGCCTAATTAGCTTAATGTGATTAGAAAGTCTCATTATTTAGTAATAAAACTAGTTCACATATCATGAAATGCAATCCAAGATGAATGACTCATTTGGCTGAAGGACACAAACAGATTTGGAGTAATAATGGCGTTAATACTTGTTTGATTTAACTAATATACTTCACTGTTTAAAAACATATGTCGATTTCATTATCGCTTTATCAAAAAGTGTGTTTGGAATTAAAATATTCGACCTGCTAACTAGAAATGATGGGAGGCACTCTTTATTTTAGAATTCAACCAATTAATATCAATAAGAAAAGCAATTCAAGATGAAGAACTCCATTGTTTACTGCAATTGAATGAGTTCATGTTATAGACGATTCATGAAAATTGTTTTCATAATGAATATAGTCGTTAAGAAATAGTCAAGAGATAATTTTATGGTTAATGAATGAAAAAATAGTTCTTGCAAACAAGAAGAGGATCCTAATTAGCTTAAGGTGATTAGAAAGTTTCATTATTTAGTAATTAAACAAGTTCACATATCATGAAATGCAATCCAAGTTGAATGACTCATTTCGCTGATATACTTGTTTGATTTAATTAATATACTTCATCGTTTTAGCAACATATGTCAATTTCATTATGGCTTTATCAAAAAAGAGTGTGTTTGGAATCAAAAGATTCGACTTTGCTAACCACAAATGATGGGAGGTACTCTTTTATTTTAGAATTCAACCAATTAATATCAATAAGAAATAGAATTTTAAGAACAAGAAACTATTTTTTTTTGTTGCAATTGAATGAATTTTATGTTATAGACGATTCATGGAAATTTTTTTCATAATGAATATAGTCGTTAAGAAATAGTCATCATATTATTTCTCGGTCAATCCATGAAAAATAGTAATTGTAACAAGTAGAGGAGCGTAATAAGCTTAAGGTGATTAGAAACGCTCATTATTTAGGAATTAATCAAGTTAGCACGAAATGCAAACCAAGATGAATGACTCCTTTGGCTGATGGATGTGAAAAGATTTGGAGTAATAATCGTGTTAATACTTGTTTGATTTAATTAATATACTTCATTGTTTGGCAATATATATCAATTTCATTATCGCTTTATCAAAAAGTGTGTTTGGAATTAAAATATTCGACCTGCTAACTAGAAATGATGGGAGGCACTCTTTATTTTAGAATTCAACCAATTAATATCAATAAGAAAAGCAATTCAAGATCAAGAACTCCATTGTTTACTGCAATTGAATGAGTTCATGTTATAGACGATTCATGAAAATTGTTTTCATAATGAATATAGTCGTTAAGAAATAGTCAAGAGATAATTTTATGGTTAATGAATGAAAAATAGTTCTTGCAACAAGAAGAGGATCCTAATTAGCTTAAGGTGATTAGAAAGTTTCATTATTTAGTAATTAAACAAGTTCACATATCATGAAATGCAATCCAAGTTGAATGACTCATTTCGCTGATATACTTGTTTGATTTAATTAATATACTTCATCGTTTAGCAACATATGTCAATTTCATTATGCCTTTATCAAAAAGTGTGTTTGGAATCAAAAGATTTGACTTGCTAACCACAAATGATGGGAGGTACTCTTTATTTTAGAATTCAACCAATTAATATCAATAAGAAATAGAATTTAAGAACAAGAACTATTTTTTTTGTTGCAATTGAATGAATTTATGTTATAGACGATTCATGGAAATTTTTTTCATAATGAATATAGTCGTTAAGAAATAGTCATCATATTATTTCTCGGTCAATCCATGAAAAATAGTAATTGTAACAAGCAGAGGAGCGTAATAAGCTTAAGGTGATTAGAAACGCTCATTATTTAGGAATTAATCAAGTTCACATTAGCACGACAAAATGCAAACCAAGATGAATGACTCCTTTGGCTGATGGATGTGAAAAGATTTGGAGTAATAATTGTGTTAATACTTGTTTGATTTAATTAATATACTTTGTTGTTTGGCAACATATATCAATTTCGTTATCGCTTTATCAAAAAGTGTGTTTGGAATTAAAATATTCGACCTGCTAACTAGAAATGATGGGAGGCACTCTTTATTTTAGAATTCAACCAATTAATATCAATAAGAAAAGCAATTCAAGATCAAGAACTCCATTGTTTACTGCAATTGAATGAGTTCATGTTATAGACGATTCATGAAAATTATTTTCATAAAGAATATAGTCGTTAAGAAATAGTAAAGAGATAATTTTATGGTTAATGAATGAAAAATAGTTCTTGTAACAAGAAGAAGAGCCTAATTAGCTTAATGTGATTAGAAAGTCTCATTATTTAGTAATTAAACAAGTTCACATATCATGAAATGCAATCCAAGATGAATGACTCATTTTGGCTGAAGGACACAAACAGATTTGGAGTAATAATGGTGTTAATACTTTGTTTGATTTAACTAATATACTTCACTGTTTTAAAACATATGTCGATTTCATTATCGCTTTATCAAAAAGTGTTTTGAATTAAAATATTTCGACCTGCTGACTAGAAATGATGGGAGGCACTCTTTATTTTAGAATTCAACCAATTAATATCAATAAGAAAAGCAATTCAAGATCAAGAACTCTATTGTTTACTGCAATTGAATGAGTTCATCATGTTATAGACGATTCATGAAAATTGTTTTCATAATGAATATAGTCGTTAAGAAATAGTCAAGAGATAATTTTATGGTTAATGAATGAAAAATAGTTCTTGTAACAAGAAGACGATCCTAAATTAGCTTAAGGGGATTAGAAAGTTTTCATTATTTAGTAATTAAACAAGTTCACATATCATGAAATGCAATCCAAGATGAATGACTCATTTCACTGATATACTTGTTTGATTTAATTAATATACTTCATCGTTTAGCAACATATGTCAATTTCATTATGGCTTTATCAAAAAGTGTGTTTGGAAATCAAAAGATTCGACTTGCTAACCACAAATGATGGGAGAGGTACTCTTTATTTTAGAATTCAACCAATTAATATCAATAAGAAATAGAATTTAAGAACAAGAACTATTTTGTTTATTGCAATTGAATTAATTCATGTTATAGACGATTCATGGAAATTGTTTTCATAATGAATATAGTCGTTAAGAAATAGTTCAACATATAACTAGTTTCACGTCAATCCATGAAAAAATAGTTATTGTAACAAGCAGAGGAGCGTAATTAGCTTAAGGTGATTAGAAACCCTCATTATTTAGGAGTTAATCAAGTTGACATTACCACGAAAATGCAAACCAAGATGAATAACTCCTTTGCTTTGGCTGATGGATGTAAACAGATTTGGAGTAATAATGTGTATTTGTTAATACTTGTTTTGATCTAATTAACATACTTCGTTGTTTAGCAACAGATATCAATTTCATTATCGCTTTATCAAAAAGTGTGTTTGGAATCAAAATATTCGACCTGCTATACTAGAAATGATGGGAGTCACTCTTTTATTCTAGAATTCAAACCAATTAATATCAATAAGAAAAGCAATTCAAGATCAAGAACTCTATTGTTTACTGCAATTGAATGAATTCAATGTTATAGACGATTTCATGGGAAATGTTTTCATAATAAATATAGTCGTTAAGATATAGGGTCGATAGATAATTTCATGGTTAACAA
>JBAPLH010001391.1:0-18452 GCA_037897445.1 Ceriops zippeliana | reverse complement strand
GAAAATGAAATTCAAGATGAAGCATTCCATTTTTTGTTAAATTGAATGAATTCATGTGATAGATAGTCCATGGGCATTTTCTTCATAATTAGTATAGTCATTACAGTTCACATTTGTACGGAATGCAAACCATGATGAATGATTCCTTTTGACTAACGGATTTAAATGGATTGAGAGGTTTAATGTTGTTTCTACTTTTTTGATTCAATCAATATGGTAGGTTGTTTAGCCACACGTGTGAATTTCATGATCAATGTATGAAAAAGTGTGTTTGGAGTCAAAAGAGGAGCATTGCTAAAGAGAAATGGTGGGAGGCACTCTCTTATTTTGAATTCAACAATTCCTATCATTAAGAAATGAAATTCAAGATGAAGCATTCCATTTTTTGTTAAATTGAATGAATTCATGTGATAGATAGTCCATGGGCATTTTCTTCATAATTAGTATAGTCATTAAGGAAGAAGCAAAATGTAATTTGAAAGTTATTGCATGAAAAAGAGTCTTGGTAAGAATAAGAGGAGCCTAATTCACATGAGTTGATCAGAATATCTTATTATTTTAGAATTAAACCAGTTAACATTTGTACGGAATGCAAACTATGATGAATGATTCCTTTGACTGACGGATTTAAATGGATTGAGAGGTTTAATGGTATTTATACTTGTTTGATTCAATCAATATGGTAGGTTGTTTAGGCACACGTGTTAATTTCATGATCACTGTGTCAAAAAGTGTGTTTGGAGTCAAAAGAGGAGAATTGCTAAAGAGAAATGGTGGGAGGCACTCTCTTATTTTGAATTCAACAATTAATATCAATAAGAAACGAAATTCAAGACGAAGCACTCCATTGTTTGTTAAATTGAATGAATTCAAGTGATAGATGGTCCAAGGGCATTTTTTTCATAATGAGTATAGTCATTAAGGAAGAAGCAGAATGTAATTTGAAAGTTATTGCATGAAAAATAGTCTTCGTAACAATAAGAGGAGCCACACGTGTGATTCAATCATTATGGTAGGTTGTTTAGCCACACGTGTTAATTTCATGATCAATGTTTTAAGAAGTGTGTTTGGAGTCAAAAGAGGAGCATTGCTAAATATAAATGGTGGGAGGCACTCTCTTATTTTGAATTCAACAATTAATATCATTAAGAAATGAAATTGAAGATCAAGCACTCCATTGTTTGTAAATTGAATGAATTCATGTGATGCATAGTCCATGGGCATTTTCTTCATAATGAGTATAGTCATTAAGGAAGAAGCAAAATGTAATTTGAAGGTTATTGCATGAAAAATAGTCTTGGTAAGAATAAGAGGAGCATAATTCACATGAGTTGATTAGAATATCTTCTTATTTTAGAATTAAACCAGTTAACATTTGTACGGAATGCAAACTACGATGAATGATTCCTTTGACTGACGGATTTAAATGGATTGAGAGTTTTAATGGTATTTATACTTGTTTGATTCAATCAATATGGTACGTTGTTTAGCCACACATGTTAATTTCATGATCAATGTATCAAAAAGTGTGTTTGGAGTCAAAAGAGGAGCATTGCTAAAGAGAAATGCTGGGAGGCACTCTCTTATTTTGAATTCAACAATTAGTATCATTAAGAAATGAAATTGAAGATCAAGCACTCCATTGTTTGTTAAATTGAATGAATTCATGTGATGATGGTGATAGATAGTCCATGGGCATTTTTGAAAGTTCATAATGAGTATAGTCATTAAGGAATGAAGCAATAAATGTCTATTATTTGAAAGTTATTGCATGAAAAATGAGTATTGACTCCTTTTACAAACGGATTTAGAGGAGCCACACGTTTAATGGTGATTCAACTCAGTATGGTAGGTTGTTTAGCCACACTTGTTAATTTCATGATCAATGTTTCAAAAAAGTGTGTTTGGAGTCAAAAGAGGAGCATTGCTAAAGAGAAATGGTGGGAGGCACTCTCTTATTTTGAATTCAACAATTAATATCATTAAGAAATGAAATTCAAGATCAAGCACTCCATTGTTTGTTTAAATTGAATGAATTCATGTGATAGATAGTCCATGGGCATTTTCTTCATAATAAGTATAGTCATTAAGGAAGAAGCAAAATGTAATTTGAAAGTTATTGCATGAAAAATATTCTTGGTAAGAATAAGAGGAGTTTAATTCACAGGAGGTGAATAGAATGTCTTATTATTTCATAATTGAACAAGTTCACATTTGTGCGGAATGCAAACCATGATGAATGACTCCTTTTACTAACGGATTTAAATGGATTTTAGAGTTTTAATGGTGTTTCTACTTTTTTGATTCAATCAATATGGTAGGTTGTTTAAGCCACACGTTTAATTTTCATGATCACTGTGTCAAAAAGTGTGTTTGGAGTCAAAAGAGGAGCATTGCTAAAGACAAATGGTGGGAGGCACTCTATCTTATTTTGAATTCAACAATTAATATCAATAAGAAATGAAATTCAAGATGAAGCACTCCATTGTTTGTTAAATTGAATGAATTCATGTGATAGATAGTCCAATGGCATTTTCTTCATAATGAGTATAGTCATTAAGGAAGAAGCAAAATGTAATTTGAAAGTTATTGCATGAAAAAATATTCTTGGTAAGAATAAGAGGAGCTTAATGCACAGGAGGTGAATAGGATGTCTTATTATTTCAGAATTGAACCAGTTCACATTTGTGCGGAAGGCAAACCATGATGAATGACTCCTTTGACTAACGGATTTAACATAAATGGATTTAGAGTTTTAATGGTGTTTCTACTTTTTTTGATTCAATCCATATGGTAGGTTGTTTAGCCACACGTGTTAATTTCATGATCACTGTGTCAAAAAGTGTGTTTGGAGTCAGAAGGGGAGCATTGCTAAAGAGAAATGGTGGGAGGCACTCTCTTATTTTGAATTCAACAATTAATATCAATAAGAAATGAAATTCAAGATGAAGCACTCCATTGTTTGTTAAATTGAATGCATTCATGTGATAGATGGTCCAAGGGCATTTTTTTTCATAATGAGTATAGTCATTAAGGAAGAAGCAAAATGTAATTTGAAAGTTATTGCATGAAAAATAGTCTTCCTAACAATAAGACGAGCCACACGTGTGATTCAATCAATATGGTAGGTTGTTTGGCCACACGTTTTAATTTCATGATCAATGTTTGAAAAAGTGTGTTTGGAGTCAAAAGAGGAGTATTGCTAAAGAGAAATGGTGGGAGGCACTCTCTTATTTTGAATTCAACAATTGATATCAATAAGAAATGAAATTCAAGATGAAGCACTCCATTGTTTGTTAAATTGAATGAATTCATGTGATAGATAGTCCATGGGCAATTTCTTCATAATGAGTATAGTCATTAAGGAAGAAGCAAAAAGTAATTTGAAAGTTGTTGCATGAAAAATAGTCTTGGTAAGAATAAGAGGAGCATAATTCACATGAGTTGAATAGAATGTCTTATTATTTCAGAATTAAAGCAGTTCACATTTGTACGGAATGCAATCCATGATGAATGACTCCTTTGACTAACGGATTTAAATGGATTTAGAGTTTTAATGGAGTTTCTACTTTTTTGATTCAATCAATATGGTAGGTTTTTTAGCCACACGTGTTAATTTCATGATCACTGTGTCAAAAAGTGTGTTTGGACTCAAAAGAGGAGAATTGCTAAAGAGAAATGGTGGGAGGCACTCTCTTATTTTGAATTCAACAATTAATATCAATAAGAAATGAAATTCAAGATGAAGCACTCCATTGTTTGTTAAATTGAATGAATTCATGTGATAGATGGTCCAAGGGAATTTTTTTCATAATGAGTATAGTCATTAAGGAAGAAGCAAAATGTAATTTGAAAGTTATTGCATGTAAAATAGTCTTGGTAAGAATAAGAGGAGCTTAATTCACATGATGTGAATAGAATGTCTTATTATTTCAGAATTGAAGCAGTTCACATTTGTACGGAATGCAAACCATGATGAATGACTCCTATGACTAACGAATTTAAATGTATTTAGAGTTGTAATGGTGTTTCTAATTTTTTGATTCAAACAATATGGTAGGTTGTTTAGCCACACGTGTTAATTTCATGATCAATGTTTCAAAAAGTGTGTTTGGAGTCAAAAAGGAGCATTGCTAAAGAAAAATGGTGGAAGGCACTCTCTTATTTTGAATTCAACAATTAATATCATTAAGAAATGAAATTCAAGATCAAGCACTCCATTGTTTGTTAAATTGAATGAATTCATGTGATAGATATTCCATGGGCATTTTCTTCATAATGAGTATAGTCATTAAGGAAGAAGCAAAATGTAATTTGAAAGTTATTGCATGAAAAATATTCTTGGTAAGAATAAGAGGAGCTTAATTCACAGGTGGTGAATAGAATGTCTTATTATTTCAGAATTGAACCAATTCACATTTGTGCTGAATGCTAACCATGATGAATGACTCCATTGACTAAAGGATTTAAATGGATTTAGAGTTTTAATGGTGTTTCTCTTTCTTGATTCAATCAATATGGTAGGTTGTTTAGCCACATGTGTTAATTTCATGATCAATGTGTCAAAAAATGTGTCAAAAAGTGGAGTCAAAAGTCAAAAAAGGAGCATCGCTAAAGAGAAATGGTGGGACGCACTCTCTTATTTTGAATTCAACAATTAATATCAATAAGAAATGAAATTCAAGATGAAGCACTCCATTGTTTGTTAAATTGAATGACTTCACATGATAGATAGTCCATGGGTATTTTTTTTCATAATGAGTATAGTCATTAAGGAAGAAGCAAAATGTAATTTGAAAGTTATTGCATGAAAAAGAGTCTTGGTAACAATAAGAGGAGCTTAATTCACATGAGGTGAATAGAATATCTTATTATTTTTCAGAATTGAACCAGTTCACATTTGTGCGGAATGCAAACCATGATGAATGACTCCTTTGACTAACGAATTTAAATGGATTTAGAGTTTTAATGGTGTTTGTACTTTTTTGATTCAATCAATATGGTAGGTTGTTTAGCCACACATGTTAATTTCATGATCACTATGTCAAAAAGTGTGTTTGGAGTCAAAAGAGGAGCATTGCTAAAGAGAAATGGTGGGAGACACTATCTTATTTTGAATTCAACAATTAATATCAATAAGAAATGAAATTCAAGATGAAGCACTCCATTGTTTGTTAAATTGAATGAATTCATGTGATAGATGGTCCAAGGGCATTTTTTTTCATAATGAGTATAGTCATTAAGGAAGAAGCAAAATGTAATTTGAAAGTTATTGCATGTAAAATAGTCTTGGTAAGAATAAGAGGAGCTTAATTCACATGATGTGAATAGAATGTCTTATTATTTCAGAATTGAAGCAGTTCACATTTGTACGGAATGCAAACCATGATGAATGACTCCTATGACTAACGAATTTAAATGTATTTAGAGTTGTAATGGTGTTTCTAATTTTTTGATTCAAACAATATGGTAGGTTGTTTAGCCACACGTGTTAATTTCATGATCAATGTTTCAAAAAGTGTGTTTGGAGTCAAAAAGGAGCATTGCTAAAGAAAAATGGTGGAAGGCACTCTCTTATTTTGAATTCAACAATTAATATCATTAAGAAATGAAATTCAAGATCAAGCACTCCATTGTTTGTTAAATTGAATGAATTCATGTGATAGATATTCCATGGGCATTTTCTTCATAATGAGTATAGTCATTAAGGAAGAAGCAAAATGTAATTTGAAAGTTATTGCATGAAAAATATTCTTGGTAAGAATAAGAGGAGCTTAATTCACAGGTGGTGAATAGAATGTCTTATTATTTCAGAATTGAACCAGTTCACATTTGTACGGAATGCAAACCATGATGAATGACTCCTATGACTAACGGATTTAAATGTATTTAGAGTTGTAATGGTGTTTCTACTTTTTTGATTCAAACAATATGGTAGGTTGTTTAGCCACACGTGTTAATTTCCTGATCACTGTTTCAAAAAGTGTGTTTGGAGTCAAAAAGGAGCATTGCTAAAGAAAAATGGTGGAAGGCACTCTCTTATTTTGAATTCAACAATTAATATCATTAAGAAATGAAATTCAAGATCAACCACTCCATTGTTTGTTAAATTGAATGAATTCATGTGATAGATATTCCATGGGCATTTTCTTCATAATGAGTATATTCTTTAAGAAAGAAGCAAAATGTAATTTGAAAGTTATTGCATGAAAAATATTCTTGGTAAGAATAAGAGGAGCTTAATTCACAGGAGGTGAATAGAATGTCTTATTATTTAAGAATTGAACCAATTCACATTTGTGCGGAATGCTAACCATGATGAATGACTCTATTGACTAACGGATTTAAATGGATTTAGAGTTTTAATGGTGTTTCTACTTTCTTGATTCAATTAATATGATAGGTTGTTTAGCCACACGTGTTAATTTCATGATCACTGTGTCAAACAGTGTGTTTGGAGTCAAAAGAGGAGCATCGCTAAAGAGAAATGGTGGGAGGCACTCTCTTATTTTGAATTCAACAATTAATATCAATAAGAAATGAAATTCAAGATGAAGCACTCCATTGTTTGTTAAATTGAATGAATTCATGTGATAGATGGTCCAAGGGCATTTTTTTCATAATGAGTATAGTCATTAAGGAAGGAGCAAAATGTAATTTGAAAGTTATTGCATGAAAAATAGTCTTGGTAACAATAAGAGGAACTTAATTCACATGAGGTGAATAGAATGTCTTATTATTTCATAATTAAACCAGTTCACATTTGTGCGGAAGGCAAACCATGATGAATGACTCTATTGACTAACGGATTTAAATGGATTTAGAGTTTTAATGGTGTTTCTACTTTCTTGATTCAATTAATATGGTAGGTTGTTTAGCCACACGTGTTAATTTCATGATCACTGTGTCAAAAAGTGTGTTTGGAGTCAAAAGAGGAGCATCGCTAAAGAGAAATGGTGGGAGGCACTCTCTTATTTTGAATTCAACAATTAATATCAATAAGAAATGAAATTCAAGATGAAGCACTCCATTGTTTGTTAAATTGAATGAATTCAAGTGATAGATGGTCCAAGGGCATTTTTTTCATAATGAGTATAGTCATTAAGGAAGAAGCAAAATGTAATTTGAAAGTTATTGCATGAAAAATAGTCTTCGTAACAATAAGAGGAGCCACACGTGTGATTCAATCAATATGGTATGTTGTTTATCCACACGTGTTCATTTCATGATCAATGTATCAAAAAGTGAGTTTGGAGTCAGAAGAGGAGCATTGCTAAAGAGAAATGGTGGGAGGCACTCTCTTATTTTGAATTCAACAATTAACATCAATAAGAAATGAAATTCAAGATGAAGCACTCCATTGCTTGTTAAATTTAATGCATTCACGTGATAGATGGTCCAAGGCATTTTTTTCATATTGAGTATAGTCATTAAGGAAGGAGCAAAATGTAATTTGAAAGTTATTGCATGAAAAATAGTCTTGGTAACAATAAGAGGAACTTAATTCACATGAGGTGAATAGAATGTCTTATTATTTCATAATTAAACCAGTTCACATTTGTGCGGAAGGCAAACCATGATGAATGACTCCTTTGACTAACGGATTTCAATGGATTTAGAGTTTTAATGGTGTTTCTACTTTTTTGATTCAATCAATATGGTAGGTTGTTTAGCCACACGTGTTAATTTCATGAACACTGTGTCAAAAATTGTGTTTGGAGTCAGAAGAGGAGCATTGCTAAAGAGAAATGGTGGGAGGCACTATCTTTTTTTGAATTCAACAATTAATATCAATAAGAAATGAAATTCAAGATGAAGCACTCCATTGTTTGTTAAATTGAATGAATTCATGTGATAGATGGTCCAAGGGAATTTTTTTCATAATGAGTATAGTCATTAAGGAAGAAGCAAAATGTAATTTGAAAGTTATTGCATGTAACATAGTCTTGGTAAGAATAAGAGGAGCTTAATTCACATGATGTGAATAGAATGTCTTATTATTTCAGAATTGAAGCAGTTCACATTTGTACGGAATGCAAACCATGATGAATGACTCCTATGACTAACGAATTTAAATGTATTTAGAGTTGTAATGGTGTTTCTAATTTTTTGATTCAAACAATATGGTAGGTTGTTTAGCCACACGTGTTAATTTCATGATCAATGTTTCAAAAAGTGTGTTTGGAGTCAAAAAGGAGCATTGCTAAAGAAAAATGGTGGAAGGCACTCTCTTATTTTGAATTCAACAATTAATATCATTAAGAAATGAAATTCAAGATCAAGCACTCCATTGTTTGTTAAATTGAATGAATTCATGTGATAGATATTCCATGGGCATTTTCTTGATAATGAGTATAGTCATTACGGAAGAAGCAAAATGTAATTTGAAAGTTATTGCATGAAAAATATTCTTGGTAAGAATAAGAGGAGCTTAATTCACAGGAGGTGAATAGAATGTCTTATTATTTCAGAATTGAACCAATTCACATTTGTGCGGAATGCTAACCATGATGAATGACTCCATTGACTAACGGATTTAAATGGATTTAGAGTTTTAATGGTGTTTCTACTTTCTTGATTCAATCAATATGGTAGGTTGTTTAGCTACACGTGTTAATTTCATGATCAATGTGTCAAAAAGTGTGTTTGGAGTCAAAAAAGGAGCATCGCTAAAGAGAAATGGTGGGACGCACTCTCTTATTTTGAATTCAACAATTAATATCAATAAGAAATGAAATTCAAGATGAAGCACTCCATTGTTTGTTAAATTGAATGAATTCAAGTGATAGATGGTCCAAGGGCATTTTTTTCATAATGAGTATAGTCATTAAGGAAGAAGCAAAATGTAATTTGAAAGTTATTTCATGAAAAATAGTCTTCGTAACAATAAGAGGAGCCACACGTGTGATTCAATCAATATGGTATGTTGTTTATCCACACGTGTTCATTTCATGATCAATGTATCAAAAAGTGAGTTTGGAGTCAGAAGAGGAGCATTGCTAAAGAGAAATGGTGGGAGGCACTCTCTTATTTTGAATTCAACAATTAACATCAATAAGAAATGAAATTCAAGATGAAGCACTCCATTGCTTGTTAAATTTAATGCATTCACGTGATAGATGGTCCAAGGCATTTTTTTCATATTGAGTATAGTCATTAAGGAAGGAGCAAAATGTAATTTGAAAGTTATTGCATGAAAAATAGTCTTGGTAACAATAAGAGTAACTTAATTCACATGAGGTGAATAGAATGTCTTATTATTTCAGAATTAAACCAGTTCACATTTGTGCGGAAGGCAAACCATGATGAATGACTCCTTTGACTAACAGATTTAAATGGATTTAGTGTTTTAATGGTGTTTCTACTTTTTTGATTCAATCAATATGGTAGGTTGTTTAGCCACACGTGTTAATTTCATGAACACTGTGTCAAAAATTGTGTTTGGAGTCAGAAGCGGAGCATTGCTAAAGAGAAATGGTGGGAGGCACTCTCTTATTTTGAATTCAACAATTAATATCAATAAGAAATGAAATTCAAGATGAAGCACTCCATTGTTTGTTAAATTGAATGAATTCAAGTGATAGATGGTCCAAGGGCATTTTTTTCATAATGAGTATAGTCATTAAGGAAGAAGCAAAATGTAATTTGAAAGTTATTGCATGAAAAATAGTCTTCGTAACAATAAGAGGAGCCACACGTGTGATTCAATCAATATGGTATGTTGTTTAGCCACACGTGTTCATTTCATGATCAATGTATCAAAAAGTGAGTTTGGAGTCAGAAGAGGAGCATTGCTAAAGAGAAATGGTGGGAGGCACTCTCTTTTTTTGAATTCAACAATTAACATCAATAAGAAATGAAATTCAAGATGAAGCACTCCATTGTTTGTTAAATTTAATGCATTCACGTGATAGATGGTCCAAGGCATTTTTTTCATATTGAGTATAGTCATTAAGGAAGAAGCAAAATGTAATTTGAAAGTTATTGCATGAAAAATAGTCTTCGTAACAATAAGAGGAGCCATACGTTTGATTCAATCAATATGGTAGGTTGTTTAGCCACACGTGTTAATTTCATGATCAATGTTTCAAAAAGTGTGTTTGGAGTCAAAGGAGGAGCATTGCTAAAGAGAAATGGTGGGAGGCACTCTCTTATTTTGAATTCAACAATTAATATCATTAAGAAATGAAATTCAAGATCAAGCACTCCATTGTTTGTTATATTGAATGAATTCATGTGATACATAGTCCATGGGCAATTTCTTCATAATGAGTATAGTCATTAAGGAAGAAGTAAAAAGTAATTTGAATGTTGTTGCATGAAAAATAGTCTTGGTAAGAATAAGAGGAGCATAATTCACATGAGTTGAATAGAATGTCTTATTATTATTTCAGAATTAAAGCAGTTCACATTTGTACGGAATGCAATCCATGATGAATGACTCCTTTGACTAACGGATTTAAATGGATTTAGAGTTTAAATGGAGTTTCTACTTTTTTGATTCAATCAATATGGTAGGTTGTTTAGCGACACGTGTTAATTTCATGATCACTGTGTCAAAAAGTGTGTTTGGACTCAAAAGAGGAGAATTGCTAAAGAGAAATGGTGGGAGGCACTCTCTTATTTTGAATTCAACAATTAATATCAATAAGAAATGAAATTCAAGATGAAGCACTCCATTGTTTTTGTTAAATTGAATGAATTCATGTGATAGATGGTCCAAGGGAATTTTTTTCATAATGAGTATAGTCATTAAGGAAGAAGCAAAATGTAATTTGAAAGTTATTGCATGTAAAATAGTCTTGGTAAGAATAAGAGGAGCTTAATTCACATGATGTGAATAGAATGTCTTATTATTTTCAGAATTGAAGCAGTTCACATTTGTACGGAATGCAAACCATGATGAATGACTCCTATGACTAACGAATTTAAATGTATTTAGAGTTGTAATGGTGTTTCTAATTTTTTGATTCAAACAATATGGTAGGTTGTTTAGCCACACGTGTTAATTTCATGATCAATGTTTCAAAAAGTGTGTTTGGAGTCAAAAAGGAGCATTGCTAAAGAAAAATGGTGGAAGGCACTCTCTTATTTTGAATTCAACAATTAATATCATTAAGAAATGAAATTCAAGATCAAGCACTCCATTGTTTGTTAAATTGAATGAATTCATGTGATAGATATTCCATGGGCATTTTCTTGATAATGAGTATAGTCATTAAGGAAGAAGCAAAATGTAATTTGAAAGTTATTGCATGAAAAATATTCTTGGTAAGAATAAGAGGAGCTTAATTCACAGGAGGAGAATAGAATGTCTTATTATTTCAGAATTGAACCAATTCACATTTGTGCGGAATGCTAACCATGATGAATGACTCCATTGACTAACGGATTTAAATGGATTTAGAGTTTTAATGGTGTTTCTACTTTCTTGATTCAATCAATATGGTAGGTTGTTTAGCCACACGTGTTAATTTCATGATCAATGTGTCAAAAAGTGTGTTTGGAGTCAAAAAAGGAGCATCGCTAAAGAGAAATGGTGGGACGCACTCTCTTATTTTGAATTCAACAATTAATATCAATAAGAAATGAAATTCAAGATGAAGCACTCCATTGTTTGTTAAATTGAATGACTTCACATGATAGATAGTCCATGGGTATTTTCTTCATAATGAGTATAGTCATTAAGGAAGAAGCAAAATGTAATTTGAAAGTTATTGCATGAAAAAGAGTCTTGGTAACAATAAGAGGAGCTTAATTCACATGAGGTGAATAGAATATCTTATTATTTCAGAATTGAACCAGTTCACATTTGTGTGCGGAATGCAAACCATGATGAATGACTCCTTTGACTAACGAATTTAAATGGATTTAGAGTTTTAATGGTGTTTGTACTTTTTTTGATTCAATCAATATGGTAGGTTGTTTAGCCACACATGTTAATTTCATGATCACTATGTCAAAAAGTGTGTTTGGAGTCAAAAGAGGAGCATTGCTAAAGAGAAATAGTGGGAGACACTATGTTATTTTGAATTCAACAATTAATATCAATAAGAAATGAAATTCAAGATGAAGCACTCCATTGTTTGTTAAATTGAATGAATTCATGTGATAGATGGTCCAAGGGCATTTTTTTTCATAATGAGTATAGTCATTAAGGAAGAAGCAAAATGTAATTTGAAAGTTATTGCATGAAAAATAGACTTCGTAACAATAAGAGGAGCCACACGTGTGATTCAATCAATATGGTAGGTTGTTTAGCCACACGTGTTAATTTCAAGATCAATGTTTGAAAAAGTGTGTTTGGAGTCAAAAGAGGAGCATTGCTATCGAGAAATGGTGGGAGGCACTCTCTTATTTTGAATTCAACAATTAATATCATTAAGAAATGAAATTCAAGATCAAGCACTCCATTGTTTGTTAAATTGAATGAAGTCTTGTGATAGACAGTCCATGGGCATTTTCTTCATAATGAGTATAGTCATTAAGGAAGAAGCAAAATGTAATTTGAAAGTTATTGCATGAAAAATAGTCTTGGTAACAATAAGAGGAGCTTAATTCACATGATGTGAATAGAATATCTTATTATTTCATAATTGAACCAGTGCACATTTGTGCGGAATGCAAACCATGATGAATGACACCTTTGACGAACGGATTTAAATGGATTTAGAGTTTTAATGGTGTTTCTACTTTTTTGATTCAAACAATATGGTAGGTTGTTTAGCCACACGTGTTAATTTCATGATCACTGTGTCAAAAAGTGTGTTTGGAGTGAAAAGAGGAGCATTGCTAAAGAGAAATGGTGGGAGGCACTATCTTTTTTTGAATTCAACAATTAATATCAATAAGAAATGAAATTCAAGATGAAGCACTCCAATGTTTGTTAAATTGAATGAATTCATGTGATAGATGGTCCGAGGGCATTTTTTTCATAATGAGTATAGTCATTAAGGAAGAAGCAAAACGTAATTTGAATGTTATTGCATGAAAAATAGTCTTCGTAACAATAAGAGGAGCCACACGTGTGATTCAATTAATATGGTAGGTTGTTTAGCCACACGTGTTAATTTCATAATCAATGTTTCAAAAAGTGTGTTTGGAGTCAAAAGAGGAGCATTGCTAAAGAGAAATGGTGGGAAGCACTCTCTTATTTTGGATTGAACAATTCATATCATTAAGAAATGAAATTCAAGATCAAGCACTCAATTGTCTGTTAAATTGAATGAATTCATGTGATAGATAGTCCATGGGCATTTTCTTCATAATGAGTATAGTCATTAAGGAAGAAGCAAAATGTAATTTGAAAGTCATTGCATAAGAAATAGTCTTGGTAACAATAAGAGGAGCTTAATTCACAGGAGGTGAATAGAATGACTTATTATTTCAGAATTCAACCAGTTCACATTTGTACGAAATGCAATCCATGATGAATGACTCCTTTGACTAACGGATTTAAATGGATTTAGAGTTTTAATGGTGTTTCTACTTTTTTGATTCAATCAATATGGTAGGTTGTTTAGCCACACATGTTAATTTCATGATCAATGTTTCAAAAAGTGTGTTTGGAGTCAAAAGAGGAGCATTGCTAAAGAGAAATGGTGGGAGGCACTCTCTTATTTTGAATTCAACAATTAATATCATTAAGAAATGAAATTCAAGATCAAGCACTCCATTGTTTGTTAAATTGAATGAATTCATGTGATAGATAGTCCATGGGCGTTTTCTTCATAATGAGTACAGTCATTAAGGAAGAAGCAAAATGTAATTTGAAAGTTATTGCATGAAAAATAGTCTTGGTTACAATAAGAGGAACGTAATTCACATGAGGTGAATAGAATGTCTTATTATTTCAGAATTAAACCAGTTCACATTTGTACGGAATGGCAACCATGTTGAATGACTCCTTTGACTAACGGATTTAAATGGATTTAGAGTTTTAATGGTGTTTCTACCTTTTTGATTCAATCAATATGGTAGGTTGTTTAGCCACACGTGTTAATTTCATGATCACTGTGTCAAAAAGTGTGTTTGGAGTCAAAAGAGGAGCATTGCTAAAGAGAAATGGTGGGAGGCACTATCTTATTTTGAATTCAACAATTAATATCAATAAGAAATGAAATTCATGATGAAGCACTCCATTGTTTGTTAAATTGAATGAATTCATGTGATACATAGTCCATGGGCAATTTCTTCATAATGAGTATAGTCATTAAGGAAGAAGCAAAAAGTAATTTGAAAGTTGTTGCATGAAAAATAGTCTTGGTAAGAATAAGAGGAGCATAATTCACATGAGTTGAATAGAATGTCTTATTATTTCAGAATTAAAGCAGTTCACATTTGTACGGAATGCAATCCATGATGAATGACTCCTTTGACTAACGGATTTAAATGGATTTAGAGTTTTAATGGAGTTTCTACTTTTTTGATTCAATCAATATGGTAGGTTTTTTAGCCACACGTGTTAATTTCATGATCACTGTGTCAAAAAGTGTGTTTGGACTCAAAAGAGGAGAATTGCTAAAGAGAAATGGTGGGAGGCACTCTCTTATTTTGAATTCAACAATTAATATCAATAAGAAATGAAATTCAAGATGAAGCACTCCATTGTTTGTTAAATTGAATGAATTCATGTGATAGATGGTCCAAGGGAATTTTTTTCATAATGAGTATAGTCATTAAGGAAGAAGCAAAATGTAATTTGAAAGTTATTGCATGTAAAATAGTCTTGGTAAGAATAAGAGGAGCTTAATTCACATGATGTGAATAGAATGTCTTATTATTTCAGAATTGAAGCAGTTCACATTTGTACGGAATGCAAACCATGATGAATGACTCCTATGACTAACGAATTTAAATGTATTTAGAGTTGTAATGGTGTTTTCTAATTTTTTGATTCAAACAATATGGTAGGTTGTTTAGCCACACGTGTTAATTTCATGATCAATGTTTCAAAAAGTGTGTTTGGAGTCAAAAAAGGAGCATTGCTAAAGAAAAAAATGGTGGAAGGCACTCTCTTATTTTGAATTCAACAATTAATATCATTAAGAAATGAAATTCAAGATCAAGCACTCCATTGTTTGTTAAATTGAATGAATTCATGTGATAGATATTCCATGGGCATTTTCTTCATAATGAGTATAGTCATTAAGGAAGAAGCAAAATGTAATTTGAAAGTTATTGCATGAAAAATATTCTTGGTAAGAATAAGAGGAGCTTAATTCACAGGTGGTGAATAGAATGTCTTATTATTTCAGAATTGAACCAATTCACATTTGTGCTGAATGCTAACCATGATGAATGACTCCATTGACTAAAGGATTTAAATGGATTTAGAGTTTTAATGGTGTTTCTACTTTCTTGATTCAATCAATATGGTAGGTTGTTTAGCCACACGTGTTAATTTCATGATCAATGTGTCAAAAAGTGTGTTTGGAGTCAAAAAAGGAGCATCG
Organism: Ceriops zippeliana; assembly: GCA_037897445.1. Classification (NCBI taxonomy): domain Eukaryota; kingdom Viridiplantae; phylum Streptophyta; class Magnoliopsida; order Malpighiales; family Rhizophoraceae; genus Ceriops; species Ceriops zippeliana. The sequence goes on along the minus strand of JBAPLH010001391.1, from coordinate 2,997 downwards.
CTAAAGAGAAATGGTGGGACGCACTCTCTTATTTTGAATTCAACAATTAATATCAATAAGAAATGAAATTCAAGATGAAGCACTCCATTGTTTGTTAAATTGAATGACTTCACATGATAGATAGTCCATGGGTATTTTCTTCATAATGAGTATAGTCATTAAGGAAGAAGCAAAATGTAATTTGAAAGTTATTGCATGAAAAAGAGTCTTGGTAACAATAAGAGGAGCTTAATTCACATGAGGTGAATAGAATATCTTATTATTTCAGAATTGAACCAGTTCACATTTGTGCGGAATGCAAACCATGATGAATGACTCCTTTGACTAACGAATTTAAATGGATTTAGAGTTTTAATGGTGTTTGTACTTTTTTGATTCAATCAATATGGTAGGTTGTTTAGCCACACATGTTAATTTCATGATCACTATGTCAAAAAGTGTGTTTGGAGTCAAAAGAGGAGCATTGCTAAAGAGAAATGGTGGGAGACACTATGTTATTTTGAATTCAACAATTAATATCAATAAGAAATGAAATTCAAGATGAAGCACTCCATTGTTTGTTAAATTGAATGAATTCATGTGATAGATGGTCCAAGGGCATTTTTTTCATAATGAGTATAGTCATTAAGGAAGAAGCAAAATGTAATTTGAAAGTTATTGCATGAAAAATAGACTTCGTAACAATAAGAGGAGCCACACGTGTGATTCAATCAATATGGTAGGTTGTTTAGCCACACGTGTTAATTTCAAGATCAATGTTTGAAAAAGTGTGTTTGGAGTCAAAAGAGGAGCATTGCTATCGAGAAATGGTGGGAGGCACTCTCTTATTTTGAATTCAACAATTAATATCATTAAGAAATGAAATTCAAGATCAAGCACTCCATTGTTTGTTAAATTGAATGAAGTCTTGTGATAGATAGTCCATGGGCATTTTCTTCATAATGAGTATAGTCATTAAGGAAGAAGCAAAATGTAATTTGAAAGTTATTGCATGAAAAATAGTCTTGGTAACAATAAGAGGAGCTTAATTCACATGATGTGAATAGAATATCTTATTATTTCATAATTGAACCAGTGCACATTTGTGCAGAATGCAAACCATGATGAATGACGCCTTTGACGAACGGATTTAAATGGATTTAGAGTTTTAATGGTGTTTCTACTTTTTTGATTCAAACAATATGGTAGGTTGTTTAGCCACACGTGTTAATTTCATGATCACTGTGTCAAAAAGTGTGTTTGGAGTCAAAAGAGGAGCATTGCTAAAGAGAAATGGTGGGAGGCACTATCTTTTTTTGAATTCAACAATTAATATCAATAAGAAATGAAATTCAAGATGAAGCACTCCAATGTTTGTTAAATTGAATGAATTCATGTGATAGATGGTCCGAGGGCATTTTTTTCATAATGAGTATAGTCATTAAGGAAGAAGCAAAATGTAATTTGAAAGTTATTGCATGAAAAATAGTCTTCGTAACAATAAGAGGAGCCACACGTGTGATTCAATTAATATGGTAGGTTGTTTAGCCACACGTGTTAATTTCATAATCAATGTTTCAAAAAGTGTGTTTGGACTCAAAAGAGGAGCATTGCTAAAGAGAAATGGTGGGAGGCACTCTCTTATTTTGGATTGAACAATTCATATCATTAAGAAATGAAATTCAAGATCAAGCACTCCATTGTCTGTTAAATTGAATGAATTCATGTCATAGATAGTCCATGGGCATTTTCTTCATAATGAGTATAGTCATTAAGGAAGAAGCAAAATGTAATTTGAAAGTCATTGCAAAAGAAATAGTCTTGGTAACAATAAGAGGAGCTTAATTGACAGGAGGTGAATAGAATGACTTATTATTTCAGAATTCAACCAGTTCACATTTGTACGGAATGCAATCCATGATGAATGACTCCTTTGACTAACGGATTTAAATGGATTTAGAGTTTTAATGGTGTTTCTACTTTTTTGATTCAATCAATATGGTAGGTTGTTTAGCCACACATGTTAATTTCATGATCAATGTTTCAAAAAGTGTGTTTGGAGTCAAAAGAGGAGCATTGCCAAAAGAGAAATGGTGGGAGGCACTCTCTTATTTTGGATTCAACAATTCATATCATTAAGAAATGAAATTCAATAACAAGCGCTCCATTCTGTGTTAAATTGAATGAATTCATGTGATAGATAGTCCATTGGCATTTTCTTCATAATGAGTATAGTCATTAACGAAGAAGCAAAATGTAATTTGAAAGTTATTGCATGAAAAATAGTCTTGGTAACAATAAGAGGAGCTTAATTCACAGGAGGTGAATAGAATGTCTTATTATTTCATAATTGATCCAGTTCACATTTGTACGGAATGCAAACCATGATGAATGACTCCTATGACTAACGGATTTAAATGTATTTAGAGTTGTAATGGTGTTTCTACTTTTTTGATTCAAACAATATGGTAGGTTGTTTAGCCACACGTATTAATTTCATGATCAATGTTTCAAAAAGTGTGTTTGGAGTCAAAAAGGAGCATTGCTAAAGAGAAATGGTGGAAGGCACTCTCTTATTTGAATTCAACAAATTAATATCATTAAGAAATGAAATTCAAGATCAAGCACTCCATTGTTTGTTAAATTGAATGAATTCATGTGATAGATATTCCATGGGCATTTTCTTCATAATGAGTATAGTCATTAAGGAAGAAGCAAAATGTAATTTGAAAGTTGTTGCATGAAAAATATTCTTGGTAAGAATAAGAGGAGCTTAATTCACAAGAGGTGAACAGAATGTCTTATTATTTCAGAATTGAACCAATTCACATTTGTGCGGAATGCTAACCATGATGAATGACTACTTTGACTAACGGATTTAAATGGATTTAGAGTTTTAAAATGGTGTTTCTACTTTCTTGATTCAATCAATATGGTAGGTTGTTTAGCCACACGTGTTAATTTCATGATCACTGTGTCAAAAAGTGTGTTTGGAGTCAAGAGCGGAGCATCGCTAAA
>JBAPLH010001390.1:0-190002 GCA_037897445.1 Ceriops zippeliana | reverse complement strand
ATTCAATTAGTATAATAGGTCGTTTAGCCGCATGTGTTATATTCTATGATCCATGTATCAAAAACTGTGTTTTCAATCAAAAGAGGAGACTTGCTAACCAGAAATGATGAGAGGAACTTTCTATTTTTGATTTCAACAATTGATATCAATAGGAAATACAATTCAAATTGAAGGACTCCATTGTTTATTAAATTGAATGAATTCATGATACAGATCGTTCATGGACTCTTTTTCATAATGAATATAATTATTAAGAAAGAAACAAAAGTTAATTTCAAGGTTTTTTAATGAAAAATAGTACCGGCAACAACAAGAGCAGCCTAATTAACGTGTGGTGATTAGAAAGTCTCATTATTTAGGAATTAAACCAGTAGACTTTTGTACGAAATGCAAACCATGATGAATGACTCCTTTGGCTAATGGATTTAAATAGATTTAGAGTTTTAAAGGTGTTTGTACTAGTTTCATTCAATTAATATAATAGTCGTTTAGCCGCATGTGTTATATTCTATGATCAATATATCAAAAACTGTGTTTTGAATCAAAAGAGGAGACTTGCTAACCAGAAATGATGAGAGGAACTTTCTATTTTTGATTTCAACAATTAATATCAATAGGAAATACAATTCAAATTCAAGGACTCTATTGTTTATTAAGTTGAATGAATTCATGTTGCAGATCGTTCATGGACTCTTTTTCATAATGAATATAATTATTAAGAAAGAAACAAAAGTTAATTTCAAGGTTATTGCATGAAAAATAGTATCGGTAACAGTAAGAGCAGCCTAATTAACGTGCGGTGATTTGAAAGTCTGATTATTTAGGAATTAAACAAGTTGACTTTTGTACGAAATTCAAACCATGATGAATGACTCCTTTTGCTGACAGATTTAAATAGATTTAGAGTTTTAAAGGTGTTTGTACTTGTTTCATTCAATTAGTATAATAGGTCGTTTAGCCGCATGTGTTATATTCTATGATCCATGTATCAAAAACTGTGTTTTCAATCAAAAGAGGAGACTTGCTAACCAGAAATGATGAGAGGAACTTTCTATTTTTGATTTCAACAATTGATATCAATAGGAAATACAATTCAAATTGAAGGACTCCATTGTTTATTAAATTGAATGAATTCATGATACAGATCGTTCATGGACTCTTTTTCATAATGAATATAATTATTAAGAAAGAAACAAAAGTTAATTTCAAGGTTATTTAATGAAAAATAGTACCGGCAACAACAAGAGCAGCCTAATTAACGTGTGTTGATTAGAAAGTCTCATTATTTAGGAATTAAACCAGTAGACTTTTGTACGAAATGCAAACCATGATGAATGACTCCTTTGGCTAATGGATTTAAATAGATTTAGTGTTTTAAAGGTGTTTGTACTAGTCTCATTCAATTAATATAATAAGTCGTTTACTCGCATGTGTTATATTCTATGATCAATATATCAAAAAGTGTGTTTTGAATCAAAAGAGGAGACTTGCTAACCAGAAATGATGAGAGGAACTTTCTATTTTTAATTTCAACAATTAATATCAATAGGAAATACAATTCAAATTCAAGGACTCTATTGTTTATTAAATTGAATGAATTCATGTTACAGATCGTTCATGGACTGTTTTTCATAATGAATATAATTATTAAGAAAGAAACAAAAGTTTCATTTCAAGGTTATTGCATGAAAAATAGTACCGGTAACAGTAAGAGCAGGCCTAATTAACGTGCAGTGATTTGAAAGTCTGATTATTTAGGAATTAAACAAGTTGACTTTTGTACGAAATTCAAACCATGATGAATGACTCCTTTTGCTGACAGATTTAAATAGATTTAGAGTTTTAAAGGTGTTTGTACTTGTTTCATTCAATTAGTATAATAGGTCATTTAGCCGCATGTGTTATATTCTATGATCCATGTATCAAAAACTGTGTTTTGAATCAAAAGAGGAGACTTGCTAACCAGAAATGATGAGAGGAACTTTCTATTTTTGATTTCAACAATTGATATCAATAGGAAATACAATTCAAATTCAAGGACTCCATTGTTTATTAAATTGAATGAATTCATGATACAGATCGTTCATGGACTCTTTTTCATAATGAATATAATTATTAAGAAAGAAACAAAAGTTAATTTCAAGGTTATTTAATGAAAAATAGTACCGGCAACAACAAGAGCAGCCTAATTAACGTGTGGTGATTAGAAAGTCTCATTATTTAGGAATTAAACCAGTTGACTTTTGTACGAAATGCAAACCATGATGAATGACTCCTTTGGCTAATGGATTTAAATAGATTTAGTGTTTTAAAAGTGTTTGTACTAGTTTCATTCAATTAATATAATAAGTCGTTTTACTCGCATGTGTTATATTCTATGATAAATGTATCAAAAAGTGTGTTTTGAATCAAAAGAGGAGACTTGCTAACCAGAAATGATGAGAGGAACTTTCTATTTTTAATTTCAACAATTAATATCAATAGGAAAATACAATTCAAATTCAAGGACTCTATTGTTTATTAAATTGAATGAATTCATGTTACAGATCGTTCATGGACTCTTTTTTCATAATGAATATAATTATTAAGAAAGAAACAAAAGTTCATTTCAAGGTTATTGCATGAAAAAATAGTACCGGTAACAGTAAGAGCAGCCTAATTAATGTGCAGTGATTTGAAAGTCTGATTATTTAGGAATTAAACAAGTTGACTTTTGTACGAAATTCAAACCATGATGAATGACTCCTTTTGCTGACAGATTTAAATAGATTTAGAGTTTTAAAGGTGTTTGTACTTGTTTCATTCAATTAGTATAATAGGTCGTTTAGCCGCATGTGTTTTAATATTCTATGATCCATGTATCAAAAACTGTGTTTTCAATCAAAAGAGGAGACTTGCTAACCAGAAATGATGAGAGGAACTTTCTATTTTTGATTTCAACAATTGATATCAATAGGAAATACAATTCAAATTGAAGGACTCCATTGTTTATTAAATTGAATGAATTCATGATACAGATCGTTCATGGACTCTTTTTCATAATGAATATAATTATTAAGAAAGAAACAAAAGTTAATTTCAAGGTTTTTTAATGAAAAATAGTAGTACCGGCAACAACAAGAGCAGCCTCATTTAACGTGTGTGTGATTAGAAAGTCTCATTATTTAGGAATTAAACCAGTAGACTTTTGTACGAAATGCAAACCATGATGAATGAATGACTCCTATTGGCTAATGGATTTAAATAGATTTAGTGTTTTAAAGGTGTTTGTACTAGTCTCATTCAATTAATATAATAAGTCGTTTACTCGCATGTGTTATATTCTATGATCAATATATCAAAAAGTGTGTTTTGAATCAAAAGAGGAGACTTGCTAACCAGAAATGATGAGAGGAACTTTCTATTTTTAATTTCAACAATTAATATCAATAGGAAATACAATTCAAATTCAAGGACTCTATTGTTTATTAAATTGAATGAATTCATGTTACAGATCGTTCATGGACTGTTTTTCATAATGAATATAATTATTAAGAAAGGAACAAAAGTTCATTTCAAGGTTATTGCATGAAAAATAGTACCGGTAACAGTAAGAGCAGCCTAATTAATGTGCAGTGATTTGAAAGTCTGATTATTTAGGAATTAAACAAGTTGACTTTTGTACGAAATTCAAACCATGATGAATGACTCCTTTTGCTGACAGATTTAAATAGATTTAGAGTTTTAAAGGTGTTTGTACTTGTTTCATTCAATTAGTATAATAGGTCATTTAGCCGCATGTGTTATATTCTATGATCCATGTATCAAAAACTGTGTTTTGAATCAAAAGAGGAGACTTGCTAACCAGAAATGATGAGAGGAACTTTCTATTTTTGATTTCAACAATTGATATCAATAGGAAATACAATTCAAATTCAAGGACTCCATTGTTTATTAAATTGAATGAATTCATGATACAGATCGTTCATGGACTCTTTTTCATAATGAATATAATTATTAAGAAAGAAACAAAAGTTAATTTCAAGGTTATTTAATGAAAAATAGTACCCGGGCAAAAGTACAAGAGCAGCCTAATTAACGTGTGGTGATTAGAAAGTCTCATTATTTAGGAATTAAACCAGTAGACTTTTGTACGAAATGCAAACCATGATGAATGACTCCTATGGCTAATGGATTTAAATAGATTTAGTGTTTTAAAGGTGTTTGTACTAGTCTCATTCAATTAATATAATAAGTCGTTTACTCGCATGTGTTATATTCTATGATCAATATATCAAAAAGTGTGTTTTGAATCAAAAGAGGAGACTTGCTAACCAGAAATGATGAGAGGAACTTTCTATTTTTAATTTCAACAATTAATATCAATAGGAAATACAATTCAAATTCAAGGACTCTATTGTTTATTAAATTGAATGAATTCATGTTACAGATCGTTCATGGACTGTTTTTCATAATGAATATAATTATTAAGAAAGGAACAAAAGTTCATTTCAAGGTTATTGCATGAAAAATAGTGCCGGTAACAGTAAGAGCAGCCTAATTAATGTGCAGTGATTTGAAAGTCTGATTATTTAGGAATTAAACAAGTTGACTTTTGTACGAAATTCAAACCATGATGAATGACTCCTTTTGCTGACAGATTTAAATAGATTTAGAGTTTTAAAGGTGTTTGTACTTGTTTCATTCAATTAGTATAATAGGTCATTTAGCCGCATGTGTTATATTCTATGATCCATGTATCAAAAAGTGTGTTTTGAATCAAAAGAGGAGACTTGCTAACTAGAAATGATGAGAGGAACTTTCTATTTTTGATTTCAGCCATTGATATCAATAGGAAATACAATTCAAATTCAAGGACTCCATTGTTTATTAAATTGAATGAATTCATGATACAGATCGTTCATGGACTCTTTTTCATAATGAATATAATTATTAAGAAAGAAAGAAAAGTTCATTTCAAGGTTATTGCATGAAAAATAGTACCGGTAACAGTAAGAGCAGCCTAATTAACGTGCGGTGATTTGAAAGTCTGATTATTTAGGAATTAAAAAAATTGACTTTTGTACGAAATTCAAACCATGATGAATGACTCCTTTTGCTAACGGATTTAAATAGATTTAGAGTTCTAAAAGTGTTTGTACTTGTTTCATTCAATTAATATAATAGTTTGTTTAGCCGCATGTGTTATATTCTATGATAAATGTATCAAAAAGTGTGTTTTGAATCAAAAGAGGAGACTTGCTAACCAGAAATGATGAGAGGAACTTTCTATTTTTGATTTCAACAATTAATATCAATGGGAAATACAATTCAAATTCAAGGACTCTATTGTTTATTAAATTGAATGAATTCATGTTACAGATCGTTCATGGACTCTTTTTCATAATGAATATAATTATTAAGAAAGAAACAAAAGTTCATTTCAAGGTTATTGCATGAAAAATAGTACTGGTAACAGTAAGAGCAGCCTAATTAACGTGCAGTGATTTGAAAGTCTGATTATTTAGGAATTAAACAAATTGGCTTTTGTACGAAATTCAAACTATGATGAATGACTCCTTTTGCTGACGGATTTAAATAGATTTAGTGTTTTAAAAAGTGTTTGTACTAGTTTCATTCAATTAATATAATAGGTCGTTTAGCCGCATGTGTTATATTCTATGATCCATGTATCAAAAAACTTTGTTTTTTGAATCAAAAGAGGAGACTTGCTAACCAGAAATGATGAGAGGAACTTTCTATTTTTGATTTCAACAATTGATATCAATAGGAAATACAATTCAAATTCAAGGACTCCATTGTTTATTAAATTGAATGAATTCATGATACAGATCGTTCATGGACTCTTTTTCATAATGAATATAATTATTAAGAAAGAAACAAAAGTTCATTTCAAGATTATTGCATGAAAAATAGTACCGGTAACAGTAAGAGCAGCCTAATTAACGTGCGGTGATTTGAAAGTCTGATTATTTAGGAATTAAAAAAATTGACTTTTGTACGAAATTCAAACCATGATGAATGACTCCTTTTGCTGACGGATTTAAATAGATTTAGAGTTCTAAAAGTGTTTGTACATGTTTCATTCAATTAATATAATAGTTTGTTTAGCCGCATGTGTTATATTCGATGATAAATGTATCAAAAAGTGTGTTTTGAATCAAAAGAGGAGACTTGGTAACCAGAAATGATGAGAGGAACTTTCTATTTTTGATTTCAACAATTAATATCAATGGGAAATACAATTCAAATTCAAGGACTCTATTGTTTATTAAATTGAATGAATTCATGTTACAGATCGTTCATGGACTCTTTTTCATAATGAATATAATTATTAAGAAAGAAACAAAAGTTCATTTCAAGGTTATTGCATGAAAAATACTACCGGTAACAGTAAGAGCAGCCTAATTAACGTGCGGTGATTAAAAAGTCTGATTATTTAGGAATTAAACAAATTGGCTTTTGTACGAAATTCAAACTATGATGAATGACTCCTTTTGCTGACGGATTTAAATAGATTTAGTGTTTTAAAGGTGTTTGTACTAGTTTCATTCAATTAATATAATAGGTCGTTTAGCCGCATCTGTTATATTCTATGATCCATGTCTCAATAACTTTGTTTTCAATCAAAAGAGGAGACTTGCTAACCAGAAATGATGAGAGGAACTTTCTATTTTTGATTTCAACAATTGATATCAATAGGAAATACAATTCAAATTCAAGGACTCCATTGTTTATTAAATTGAATGAATTCATGATACAGATCGTTCATGGACTCTTTTTCATAATGAATATAATTATTAAGAAAGAAACAAAAGTTCATTTCAAGATTATTGCATGAAAAATAGTACCGGTAACAGTAAGAGCAGCCTAATTAACGTGCGGTGATTTGAAAGTCTGATTATTTAGGAATTAAAAAAAATTGACTTTTGTACGAAATTCAAACCATGATGAATGACTCCTTTTGCTGACGGATTTAAATAGATTTAGAGTTCTAAAAGTGTTTGTACTTGTTTCATTCAATTAATATAATAGTTTGTTTAGCCGCATGTGTTATATTCTATGATAAATGTATCAAAAAGTGTGTTTTGAATCAAAAGAGGAGACTTGCTAACCAGAAATGATGCGAGGAACTTTCTATTTTTCATTTCAACAATTGATATCAATAAGAAATACAATTCAAATTCAAGGACTCCATTGTTTATTAAATTGAATGAATTCATGATACAGATCGTTCATGGACTCTTTTTCATAATGAATATAATTATTAAGAAAGAAACAAAAGTTAATTTCAAGGTTATTTAATGAAAAAATAGTACCGGTAACATCAAGGGCAGCCTAATAATTAACGTGCGGTGGTGATTTGAAAGTCTCATTATTTAGGAATTAAACCAGTAGACTTTTGTACGAAATGCAAACCATGATGAATGACTCCTTTTGGCTAATGGATTTAAATAGATTTAGAGTTTTAAAGGTGTTTGTACTAGTTTCATTCCATTAATATAAATAGGTCGTTTAGCCGCATGTGTTATATTCTATGATAAATGTATCATAAAGTGTGTTTTGAATCAAAAGAGGAGACTTGCTAACCAGAAATGATGAGAGGAACTTTCTATTTTTGATTTCAACAATTAATATCAATAGGAAATACAATTCAAATTCAAGGACTCCATTGTTTATTAAATTGAATGAATTCATGTTACAGATCGTTCATGGACTCTTTTTCATAATGAATATAATTATTAAAAAGAAACAAAAGTTAATTTCAAGGTTATTGCATGAAAAATAGTACCGGTAACAGTACGAGCAGTCTAATTAACGTGCAGTGATTTGAAAGTCTGATTATTTACGAATTAAACAAGTTGACTTTTGTACGAAATCCAAACCATGATGAATGACTCCTTTTGTTGATAGATTTAAATAGATTTAGAGTTTTAAAGGTGTTTGTGCTTGTTTCATTGAATTAATATAATAGGTCGTTTAGCCGCATGTGTTATATTCTATAATCCATGTATCAAAAAGTGTGTTTTTTATCAAAAGAGGAGACTTGCTAACCAGAAATGATGAGAGGAACTTTCTATTTTTGATTTCAACAATTGATATCAATAGGAAATACAATTGAAATTCAAGGTCTCCATTGTTTATTAAATTGAATGAATTCATGATACAGATCGTTCATGTACTCTTTTTCATAATGAATATAATTATTAAGAAAGAAACAAAAGTTAATTTCAAGGTTATTTAATGAAAAATAGTACCAGCAACAACAAGAGTAGCCTAATTAACGTGTGGTGATTAGAAAGTCTCATTATTTAGGAATTAAACCAGTAGACTTTTGTACGAAATGCAAACCATGATGAATGACTCCTTTGGCTAATGGATTTAAATAGATTTAGAGTTTTAAAGGTGTTTGTACTAGTTTCATTCAATTAATATAATAGGTCGTTTAGCCGCATGTGTTATATTCTATGATCAATGTATCAAAAAGTGTGTTTTGAATCAAAAGAGGAGACTGGCTAACCAGAAATGGTGAGAGGAACATTCTATTTTTCATTACAACAATGAATATCAATAGGAAATACAATTCAAATTCAAGGACTCTATTGTTTATTAAATTGAATGAATTCATGTTGAAGATCGTTCATGGACTCTTTTTCATAATGAATATAATTATTAAGAAAGAAAGAAAAGTTCATTTCAAGGTTATTGCATGAAAAATAGTACCGGTAACAGTAAGAGCAGCCTAATTAACGTGCGGTGATTTGAAAGTCTGATTATTTAGGAATTAAACAAATTGACATTTGTACGAAATTCAAACCATGATGAATGGCTGCTTTTGCTGACGGATTTAAATAGATTTTGAGTTTTAAAAGTGTTTGTACTTGTTTCATTCGATTAATATAATAGTTTGTTTAGCCGCATGTGTTATATTCTATGATAAATGTATCAAAAAGTGTGTTTTGAATCAAAAGAGGAGACTTGCTAACCAGAAATGATGAGAGGAACTTTCTATTTTCGATTTCAACAATTAATATCAATAGTAAATACAATTCAAATTCAAGGACTCTATTGTTTATTAAATTGAATGAATTCATGTTACAGATCATTGATGGACTCTTTATCATAATGAATATAATTATTAAGAAAAAAACAAAAGTTCATTTTAAGGTTATTGCATGAAACATAGTACCGGTAACAGTAAGAGCAGCCTAATTAACGTGCGGTGATTTGAAAGTCTAATTATTTAGGAATTAAACAAATTGACTTTTGTACGAAATTCAAACCATGATGAATGACTCCTTTTGCTAACGGATTTAAATAGATTTAGAGTTTTAAAAGTGTTTGTACTTGTTTCATTCAATTAATATAATAGTTTGTTTAGCCGCATGTGTTATATTTCTATGATAAATGTATCAAACAGTGTTTTTTGAATCAAAAGAGGAGACTCTGTAACCAGAAATCATGAGAGGAACTTTCTATTTTTGATTTCAACAATTAATATCAATAGGAAATACGATTCAAATTCAAAGACTCTATTGTTTATTAAATTGAATGAATTCATGTTGCAGATCGTTCATGGACTCTTTTTCATAATGAATATAATTATTAAGAAAGAAACAAAAAGTTCATTTCAAGGTTATTGCATGAAAAATAGTACCGGTAACAGTAAGAGCAGCCTAATTAACGTGCGGTGATTTGAAAGTCTGATTATTTAGGAATTAAACAAATTGACTTTTGTACGAAATTCAAACCATGATGAATGACTCCTTTTGCTGACGGATTTAAATAGATTTAGAGTTTTAAAAGTGTTTGTACTTGTTTCATTCAATTAATATAATAGTTTTGTTTAGCCGCATGTGTTATATTCTATGATAAATGTATGTATCAAAAAGTGTGTTTTGAATCAAAAGAGGAGACTTGCTAACCAGAAAAATGATGAGAGGAACTTTCTATTTTTTGATTTCAACAATTGATATCAATAGGAAATACAATTCAAATTCAAGGACTCCATTGTTTATTAAATTGAATGAATTCATGATACAGATCTTTCATGGACTCTTTTTCATAATGAATATAATTATTGAGAAAGAAACAAAAGTTCATTTCAAGGTTATTGCATGAAAAATAGTACCGGTAACAAACAGTAAGAGCAGCCTAATTAACGTGTGGTGATTTGAAAGTCTGATTATTTAGGAATTAAACAAGTTGACTTTTGTACGAAATGCAAACCATGATGAATGACTCCTTTTGCTAACGGATTTAAATAGATTTAGAGTTTTAAAAGTGTTTGTACTTGTTTCATTCAATTAATATAATAGTTTTGTTTAGCCGCATGTGTTATATTATATGATAAATGTATCATAAAAGTGTGTTTTGAATCAAAAGAGGAGACTTGCTAACCAGAAATGTTGAGAGGAACTTTCTATTTTTGATTTCAACAATTAATATCAATGGGAAATACAATTCAAATTCAAGGACTCTATTGTTTATTAAATTGAATGAATTCATGTTACAGATCGTTCATGGACTCTTTTTCATAATGAATATAATTATTAAGAAAGAAACAAAAGTTCATTTCAAGGTTATTGCATGAAAAAATAGTACCGTTAACAGTAAGAGCAGCCTAATTAACGTGCGGTGATTTGAAAGTCTGATTATTTATTAATTAAACAAATTGACTTTTGTACGAAATTCTAACCATGATGAATGACTCTTTTTGCTGACGGATTTAAATAGATTTAGAGTTTTAAAAGTGTTTGTACTTGTTTCATTCAATTAATATAATAGTTTGTTTAGCCACATGTGTTATATTCTATGATAAATGTATCAAAAAGTGTGTGTTTTGAATCAAAAGAGGAGACTTGCTAACCAGAAATGATGAGAGGAACTTTCTATTTTTGATTTCAGCCATTGATATCAATAGGAAATACAATTCAAATTCAAGGACTCCAATGTTTATTAAATTGAATGAATTCATGATACAGATCGTTCATGGACTCTTTTTCATAATGAATATAATTATTGAGAAAGAAACAAAAGTTTCATTTCAAGTTTATTTAATGAAAAATAGTACCGGTAACAACAAGAGCAGCCTAATTAACGTGTGGTGATTTGAAAGTCTCATTATTTAGGAATTAAACAGTAGACTTTTGTACAAAATGCAAACCATGATGAATGACTCCTTTGGCTAATGGATTTAAATAGATTTAGAGTTTTAAAGGTGTTTGTACTAGTTTCATTCAATTAATATAACAGGTCGTTTAGCCGCATGTGTTATATTCTATGATAAATGTATCATAAAGTGTGTTTTGAATCAAAAGAGGAGACTTGCTAACCAGAAATGTTGAGAGGAACTTTCTATTTTTTATTTCAACAATTAATATCAATGGGAAATACAATTCAAATTCAAGGACTCTATTGTTTATTAAATTGAATGAATTCATGTTACAGATCGTTCATGGACTCTTTTTCATAATGAATATAATTATTATTAGAAAAGAAACAAAAGTTCATTTCAAGGTTATTGCATGAAAAATAGTACCGGTAACAGTAAGAGCAGCCTAATTAACGTGCGGTGATTTGAAAGTCTGATTATTTAGGAATTAAACAAATTGGCTTTTGTACGAAATTCAAACTATGATGAATGACTCCTTTTGCTGACGGATTTAAATAGATTTAGAGTTTTAAAAGTGTTTGTACTAGTTTCATTCAATTATTAATATAATAGGTTGTTTAGCCGCATCTGTTATATTCTATGATGATCCATGTATCAAAAAGTGTTGTTTTCAATCAAAAGAGGAGACTTGCTAACCAGAAATGATGAGAGGAACTTTCTATTTTTTGATTTCAACAATTAATATCAATAGGAAATACAATTCAAATTCAAGGACTCCATTGTTTATTAAATTGAATGAATTCATGATACAGATCGTTCATGGACTCTTTTTCATAATGAATATAATTATTAAGAAAGAAACAAAAGTTCATTTCAAGATTATTGCATGAAAAATAGTATCGGTAACAGTAAGAGCAGCCTAATTAACGTGCGGTGATTTGAAAGTCTGATTATTTAGGAATTAAAAAAATTGACTTTTGTACGAAATTCAAACCATGACGAATGACTCCTTTTGCTGACGGATTTAAATAGATTTAGAGTTCTAAAAGTGTTTGTACATGTTTCATTCAATTAATATAATAGTTTGTTTAGTCGCATGTGTTATATTCTATGATAAATGTATCAAAAAGTGTGTTTTGAATCAAAAGAGGAGACTTGCTAACCAGAAATGATGAGAGGAACTTTCTATTTTTGATTTCAACAATTAATATCAATGGGAAATACAATTCAAATTCAAGGACTCTATTGTTTATTAAATTGAATGAATTCATGTTACAGATCGTTCATGGACTCTTTTTCATAATGAATATAATTATTAAGAAAGAAACAAAAGTTAATTTCAAGGTTATTTAATGAAAAATAGTACCAGCAACAACAAGAGCAGCCTAATTAACGTGTGGTGATTAGAAAGTCTCATTATTTAGGAATTAAACCAATTGACTTTTGTATGAAATTCAAACCATGATGAATGACTCCTTTTTGGCTAACGATTTAAATAGATTTAAAGTTTTAAAAGGTGTTTGTACTAGTTTCATTCAATTAATATAATAGGTTTGTTTAGCCGCATGTGTTATATATTCTATGATCAATGTATCAAAAAGTGTGTTTTGAATCAAAAGAGGAGACTGGCTAACCAGAAATGGTGAGAGGAACTTTCTATTTTTCATTTCAGCAATTAATATCAATAGGAAATACAATTCAAATTCAAGGACTCTATTGTTTATTAAATTGAATGAATTCATGTTGAAGATCGTTCATGGACTCTTTTTCATAATGAATATAATTATTAAGAAAGAAAGAAAAGTTCATTTCAAGGTTATTGCTTGAAAAATAGTACCGGTAACAGTAAGAGCAGCCTAATTAACGTGCGGTGATTTGAAAGTCTGATTATTTAGGAATTAAACAAATTGACATTTGTACGAAATTCAAACCATGATGAATGACTCCTTTTGCTGACGGATTTAAATAGATTTTGAGTTTTAAAAGTGTTTGTCCTTGTTTCATTCGATTAATATAATAGTTTGTTTAGCCGCATGTGTTATATTCTATGATAAATGTATCAAAAAGTGTGTTTTGAATCAAAAGAGGAGACTTGCTAACCAGAAATGATGAGAGGAACTTTCTATTTTCGATTTCAACAATTAATATCAATAGTAAATACAATTCAAATTCAAGGACTCTATTGTTTATTAAATTGAATGAATTCATGTTACAGATCATTGATGGACTCTTTATCATAATGAATATAATTATTAAGAAAAAAACAAAAGTTCATTTTAAGGTTATTGCATGAATAATAGTACCGGTAACAGTAAGAGCAGCCTAATTAACGTGCGGTGATTTGAAAGTCTGATTATTTAGGAATTAAACAAATTGACTTTTGTACGAAATTCAAACCATGATGAATGACTCCTTTTGCTGACGGATTTAAATAGATTTAGAGTTTTAAAAGTGTTTGTACTTGTTTCATTCAATTAATATAATCGTTTGTTTAGCCGCATGTGTTATATATTCTATGATAAATGTATCAAACAGTGTTTTGAATCAAAAGAGGAGACTCGCAAACCAGAAATCATGAGAGGAACTTTCTATTTTTGATTTCAACAATTAATATCAATAGGAAATACAATTCAAATTCAAGGACTCTATTGTTTATTAAATTGAATGAATTCATGTTACAGATCGTTCATGGACTCTTTTTCATAATGAATATAATTATTAAGAAAGAAACAAAAGTTAATTTCAAGGTTATTGCATGAAAAATAGTACCGGTAACAGTAAGAGCAGCCTAATTAACGTGCAGTGATTTGAAAGTCTGATTATTTAGGATTTAAACAAGTTGACTTTTGTACGAAATTCAAACCATGTGAATGACTCCTTTTGCTGACGGATTTAAATAGATTTAGAGTTTTAAAAGTGTTTATGTACTTGTTTCATTCAATTAATATAATAGTTTGTTTAGCCGCATGTGTTATATTATATAATAAATGTATCAAAAAGTGTGTTTTGAATCAAAAGAGGAGACTTGCTAACCAGAAATGATGAGAGGAACTTTCTATTTTTGATTTCAACAATTAATATCAATAGGAAATACAATTCAAATTCAAGGACTCTATTGTTTATTAAATTGAATGAATTCATGTTACAGATCGTTCATGGACTCTTTTTCATAATGAATATAATTATTAAAAAGAAACAAAAGTTAATTTCAAGGTTATTGCATGAAAAATAGTACCGGTAACATTAAGAGCAGCCTAATTAACGTGCGGTGATTTGAAAGTCTGATTATTTAGGAATTAAAACAAATTGACTTTTGTACGAAATTCAAACCATGATGAATGACTCCTTTTGCTGACTGATTTAAATAGATTTAGAGTTTTAAAAGTGTTTGTACTTGTTTCATTCAATTAATATAATAGTTTGTTTTAGCCGCATGTGTTATATTTTATGATAAATGTATCAAAAAGTGTGTTTTGAATCAAAAGGGGAGACTTGCTAACCAGAAATGATGAGAGGAACTTTCTATTTTTGATTTCAACAATTAATATCAATAGGAAATACAATTCAAATTCAAGGACTCTATTGTTTATTAAATTGAATGAATTCATGTTACAGATCGTTCATGGACTCTTTTTCATAATGAATATAATTATTAAGAAAGAAACAAAAGTTAATTTCAAAGTTATTGCATGAAAAATAGTACCGGTAACAGTAAGAGCAACCTAATTAACGTGCAGTGATTTGAAAGTCTGATTATTTAGGAATTAAACAAGTTGAGTTTTGTACGAAATTCAAACCATGATGAATGACTCCTTTTGCTGACAGATTTAAATAGATTTAGAGTTTTAAAAAGGTGTTTGTACTTGTTTCATTCATTCAATAATATAATAGTTTGTTTAGCCGCATGTGTTATATTCTATATGATAAATGTATCAAAAAGTGTGTTTTGAATCAAAAGAGGAGACTCGCAAACCAGAAATCATGAGAGGAACTTTCTATTTTTGATTTCAACAATTAATATCAATAGGAAATACAATTCAAATTCAAGGACTCTATTGTTTATTAAATTGAATGAATTCATGTTACAGATCGTTCATGGACTCTTTTTCATAATGAATATAATAATTATTAAGAAAGAAACAAAAGTTAATTTCAAGGTTATTGCATGAAAAATAGTACCGGTAACATTAAGAGCAGCCTAATTAACGTGCGGTGATTTGAAAGTCTGATTATTTAGGAATTAAACAAATTGACTTTTGTACGAAATTCAAACCATGATGAATGACTCGTTTTGCTGACTGATTTAAATAGATTTAGAGTTTTAAAAGTGTTTGTACTTGTTTCATTCAATTAATATAATAGTTTGTTCAGCCGCATGTGTTATATTTTATGATAAATGTATCAAAAAGTGTGTTTTGAATCAAAAGGGGAGACTTGCTAACCAGAAATAATGAGAGGAACTTTCTATTTTTGATTTCAACAATTAATATCAATAGGAAATACAATTCAAATTCAAGGACTCTATTGTTTATTAAATTGAATGAATTCATGTTACAGATCGTTCATGGACTCTTTTTCATAATGAATATAATTATTAAAAAGAAACAAAAGTTAATTTCAAGGTTATTGCATGAAAAATAGTACCGGTAACATTAAGAGCAGCCTAATTAACGTGCGGTGATTTGAAAGTCTGATTATTTACGAATTAAACAAATTGACTTTTGTACGAAATTCAAACCATGATGAATCACTCCTTTTGCTGACAGATTTTAAATAGATTTAGAGTTTTAAAAGTGTTTGTACTTGTTTCATTCAATTAATATAATAGTTTGTTTTAGCCGCATGTGTTATATTTTATGATAAATGTATCAAAAAGTGTGTTTTGAATCAAAAGGGAGACTTGCTAACCAGAAATGATGAGAGGAACTTTCTATTTTTGATTTCAACAATTAATATCAATAGGAAATACAATTCAAATTCAAGGACTCTATTGTTTATTAAATTGAATGAATTCATGTTACAGATCGTTCATGGACTCTTTTTCATAATGAATATAATTATTAAGAAAGAAACAAAAGTTAATTTCAAAGTTATTGCATGAAAAATAGTACCGGTAACAGTAAGAGCAACCTAATTAACGTGCAGTGATTTGAAAGTCTGATTATTTAGGAATTAAACAAGTTGAGTTTTGTACGAAATTCAAACCATGATGAATGACTCCTTTTGCTGACTGACAGATTTAAATAGATTTAGAGTTTTAAAAGTGTTTGTACTTGTTTCATTCAATTAATATAATAATAGTTCATTTAGCCGCATGTGTTATATTCTATGATCCATGTATCAAAAACTGTGTTTTGAATCAAAAGAGGAGACTTGCTAACCAGAAATGATGAGAGGAACTTTCTATTTTTGATTTCAACAATTAATATCAATAGGAAATACAATTCAAATTCAAGGACTCCATTGTTTATTAAATTGAATGAATTCATGTTACAGATCGTTCATGGACTCTTTTTCATAATGAATATAATTATTAAAAAGAAACAAAAGTTAATTTCAAGGTTATTGCATGAAAAATAGTACCGGTAACAGTAAGAGCAGCCTAATTAACGTGCAGTGATTTGAAAGTCTGATTATTTAGGAATTAAACAAATTGACTTTTGTACGAAATTCAAACCATGATGAATGACTCCTTTTGTTGACGGATTTAAATAGATTTAGAGTTTTAAAAGTGTTTGTGCTTGTTTCATTCAATTAATATAATAGTTTTTTTAGCCGCATGTGTTATATTCTATATGATAAATGTATCAAAAAGTGTGTTTTTTTTATCAAAAGAGGAGACTTGCTAACCAGAAATGATGAGAGGAACTTTCTATTTTTGATTTCAACAATTAATATCAATAGGAAATACAATTCAAATTCAAGGACTCCATTGTTTATTAAATTGAATGAATTCATGATACAGATCGTTCATGGACTCTTTTTCATAATGAATATAATTATTAAGAAAGAAACAAAAAAGTTCAATTTCAAGGTTATTGCATGAAAAATAGTACCAGCAACAGTAAGAGCAGCCTAATTAACGTGCGGTGATTTGAAAGTCTGATTATTTAGGAATTAAACAAATTGACTTTTGTACGAAATTCAAACCATGATGAATGACTCCTTTTGCTGACGGATTTTAAATAGATTTAGAGTTTTAAAAGTGTTTGTACTTGTTTCATTCAATTAATATAATAGTTTGTTTAGCCGCATGTGTTATATTTCTATGATAAATGTATCAAAAAGTGTGTTTTTGAATCAAAAGAGGAGACTCGCTAACCAGAAATGGTGAGAGGAACTTTCTATTTTTGATTTCAACAATTAATATCAATAGGAAATACAATTCAAATTCAAGGACTCTATTGTTTATTAAATTGAATGAATTCATGTTACAAGATCGTTCATGGACTCTTTTTCATAATGAATATAATTATTAAGAAAGAAACAAAAGTTCATTTCAAGGTTATTGCATGAAAAATAGTACCGGTAACAGTAAGAGCAGCCTAATTAACGTGCGGTGATTTGAAAGTCTGATTATTTAGGAATTAAACAAATTGACTTTTGTACGAAATTCAAACCATGATGAATGACTCCTTTTGCTGACGGATTTAAATAGATTTAGAGTTTTAAAAGTGTTTGTACTTGTTTCATTCAATTAATATAATAGTTTTTTTAGCCGCATGTGTTATATTCTATGATAAATGTATCAAAAAGTGTGTTTTGAATCAAAAGAGGAGACTTGCTAACCAGAAATGATGAGAGGAACTTTCTATTTTTTGATTTCAACAATTAATATCAATAGGAAATACAATTTCAAATCAAGGACTCTATTGTTTATTAAATTGAATGAATTCATGTTACAGATCGTTCATGGACTCTTTTTCATAATGAATATAATTATTAAGAAAAAAACAAAAAGTTTCATTTTAAGGTTATTGCATGAAAAATAGTACCGGTAACAGTAAGAGCAGCCTAATTAACGTGCGGTGATTTGAAAGTCTGATTATTTAGGAATTAAACAAATTGACTTTTGTACGAAATTCAAACCATGATGAATGACTCCTTTTGCTGACGGATTTAAATAGATTTAGAGTTTTAAAAGTGTTTGTACTTGTTTCATTCAATTAATATAATAGTTTGTTTAGCCGCATGTGTTATATTCTATGATAAATGTATCAAAAAGTGTTTTGTTTTGAATCAAAAGAGGAGACTTGCTAACCAGAAATCATGAGAGGAACTTTATATTTTTGATTTCAACAATTAATATCAATAGGAAATACGATTCAAATTCAAGGACTCTATTGTTTATTAAATTGAATGAATTCATGTTGCAGATCGTTCATGGACTCTTTTTTCATAATGAATATAATTATTAAGAAAGAAACAAAAGTTCATTTCAAGGTTATTGCATGAAAAATAGTACCGTAAACAGTAAGAGCAGCCTAATTAACGTGCGGTGATTTGAAAGTCTGATTATTTAGGAATTAAACAAATTGACTTTTGTACGAAATTCAAACCATGATGAATGACTCCTTTTGCTGACGGATTTAAATAGATTTAGAGTTTTAAAAGTGTTTGTACTTGTTTCATTCAATTAATATAATAGTTTGTTTGGCCGCATGTGTTATATTCTATGATAAATGTATCAAAAAGTGTGTTTTGAATCAAAAGAGGAGACTTGCTAACCAGAAATGATGAGAGGAACTTTCTATTTTTGATTTCAACAATTAATATCAATAGGAAATACAATTCAAATTCAAGGACTCTATTGTTTATTAAATTGAATGAATTCATGTTACAGATCGTTCATGGACTCTTTTTCATAATGAATATAATTATTAAGAAAAAACCAAAAGTTCATTTCACGGTTATTGCATGAAAAATAGTACCGATAACAGTAAGAGCAGCCTAATTAACGTGCGGTGATTTGAAAGTTTGATTATTTAGGAATTAAACAAATTGACTTTTTGTACGAAATTCAAACCATGATGAATGACTCCTTTTGCTGACGGATTTAAATAGATTTAGAGTTTTAAAAGTGTTTGTACTTGTTTCATTCAATTAATATAATAGTTTGTTTTTAGCCGCATGTGTTATATTCTATGATAAATGTATCAAAAAGTGTGTTTTGAATCAAAAGAGGAGACTCGCTAACCCAGAAATCATGAGAGGAACTTTCTATTTTTGATTTCAACAATTAATATCAATAGGAAATACGATTCAAATTCAAGGACTCTATTGTTTATTAAATTGAATGAATTCATGTTACAGATCGTTCATGGACTTTTTTCATAATGAATATAATTATTAAGAAAGAAACAAAAGTTCATTTCAAGGTTATTGCATGAAAAATAGTACCGGTAACAGTAAGAGCAGCCTAATTAACGTGCGGTGATTTGAAAGTCTGATTATTTAGGAATTAAACAAATTGACTTTTGTACGAAATTCAAACCATGATGAATGACTCCTTTTGCTGACGGATTTAAATAGATTTAGAGTTTTAAAAGTGTTTGTACTTGTTTCATTCAATTAATATAATAGTTTGTTTAGCCGCATGTGTTATATTCTATGATAAAAGTATCAAAAAGTGTGTTTTGAATCAAAAGAGGAGACTTGCTAACCAGAAATGATGAGAGGAACTTTCTATTTTTGATTTCAACAATTAATATCAATAGGAAATACAATTCAAATTCAAGGACTCTATTGTTTATTAAATTGAATGAATTCATGTTACAGATCATTCATGGACTCTTTTTCATAATGAATATAATTATTAAGAAAAAAAACAAAAGTTCATTTCAAGGTTATTGCATGAAAATAGTACCGGTAAACAGTAAGAGCAGCCTAATTAACGTGCGGTGATTTGAAAGTCTGATTATTTAGGAATTAAACAAATTGACTTTTGTACGAAATTCAAACCATGATGAATGACTCCTTTTGCTGACGGATTTAAATAGATTTAGAGTTTTTTAAAAGTGTTTTGTACTTGTTTCATTCAATTAATATAATAGTTTGTTTAGCCGCATGTGTTATATTCTATGATAAATGTATCAAAAAGTGTGTTTTGAATCAAAAGAGGAGACTTGCTAACCAGAAATGATGAGAGGAACTTTCTATTTTTTGATTTCAACAATTGATATCAATAGGAAATACAATTCAAATTCAAGGACTCCATTGTTTATTAAATTGAATGAATTCATGATACAGATCGTTCATGGACTCTTTTTCATAATGAATATAATTATTAAGAAAAAAAACAAAAGTTAATTTCAAGGTTATTTAATGAAAAATAGTACCGGGTAACAGTAAGAGCAGCCTAATTAACGTGTGGTGATTTGAAAGTCTCATTATTTAGGAATTAAACCAGTAGACTTTTGTACGAAATTCAAACCATGATGAATGACTCCTTTTGCTAATGGATTTAAATAGATTTAGAGTTTTAAAAAGTGTTTTTGTACTAGTTTCATTCAATTAATATAATAGGTTTGTTTAGCCGCATGTGTTATATTATATGATAAATGTATCAAAAAAGTGTGTTTTGAATCAAAAGAGGAGACTTGCTAACCAGAAATGATGAGAGGAACTTTCTATTTTTGATTTCAACAATTAATATCAATAGGAAATACAATTCAAATTCAAGGACTCTATTGTTTATTAAATTGAATGAATTCATGTTACAGATCGTTCATGGACTCTTTTTCATAATGAATATAATTATTAAAAAGAAACAAAAGTTAATTTCAAGGTTATTGCATGAAAAATAGTACCGGTAACATTAAGAGCAGCCTAATTAACGTGCGGTGATTTGAAAGTCTGATTATTTAGGAATTAAACAAATTGACTTTTGTACGAAATTCAAACCATGATGAATGACTCGTTTTGCTGACTGATTTATATAGATTTAGATTTTTAAAAGTGTTTGTACTTGTTTCATTCTATTAATATAATAGTTTGTTCAGCCGCATGTGTTATATTTTATGATAAATGCATCAAAAAGTGTGTTTTGAATCAAAAGGGGAGACTTGCTAACCAGAAATGATGAGAGGAACTTTCTATTTTTGATTTCCACAATTAATATCAATAGGAAATACAATTCAAATTCAAGGACTCTATTGTTTATTAAATTGAATGAATTAATGTTACAGATCGTTCATGGACTCTTTTTCATAATGAATATAATTATTAAGAAAGAAACAAAAGTTAATTTCAAAGTTATTGCATGAAAAATAGTACCGGTAACAGTAAGAGCAACCTAATTAACGTGCAGTGATTTGAAAGTCTGATTATTTAGGAATTAAACAAGTTGAGTTTTGTACGAAATTCAAACCATGATGAATGACTCCTTTTGCTGACAGATTTAAATAGATTTAGAGTTTTAAAGGTGTTTGTACTTGTT
This sequence comes from Ceriops zippeliana, assembly GCA_037897445.1. Classification (NCBI taxonomy): domain Eukaryota; kingdom Viridiplantae; phylum Streptophyta; class Magnoliopsida; order Malpighiales; family Rhizophoraceae; genus Ceriops; species Ceriops zippeliana. Next base: position 168,448 of record JBAPLH010001390.1, on the reverse strand, counting down.
TCATTCAATTAATATAATCGTTTGTTTAGCCGCATGTGTTATATTCTATGATAAATGTATCAAACAGTGTTTTGAATCAAAAGAGGAGACTCGCAAACCAGAAATCATGAGAGGAACTTTCTATTTTTGATTTCAACAATTAATATCAATAGGAAATACAATTCAAATTCAAGGACTCTATTGTTTATTAAATTGAATGAATTCATGTTACAGATCGTTCATGGACTCTTTTTCATAATGAATATAATTATTAAGAAAGAAACAAAAGTTAATTTCAAGGTTATTGCATGAAAAATAGTACCGGTAACATTAAGAGCAGCCTAATTAACGTGCGGTGATTTGAAAGTCTGATTATTTAGGAATTAAACAAATTGACTTTTGTACGAAATTCAAACCATGATGAATGACTCGTTTTGCTGACTGATTTAAATAGATTTAGAGTTTTAAAAGTGTTTGTACTTGTTTCATTCAATTAATATAATAGTTTGTTCAGCCGCATGTGTTATATTTTATGATAAATGTATCAAAAAGTGTGTTTTGAATCAAAAGGGGAGACTTGCTAACCAGAAATAATGAGAGGAACTTTCTATTTTTGATTTCAACAATTAATATCAATAGGAAATACAATTCAAATTCAAGGACTCTATTGTTTATTAAATTGAATGAATTCATGTTACAGATCGTTCATGGACTCTTTTTCATAATGAATATAATTATTAAAAAGAAACAAAAGTTAATTTCAAGGTTATTGCATGAAAAATAGTACCGGTAACATTAAGAGCAGCCTAATTAACGTGCGGTAATTTGAAAGTCTGATTATTTACGAATTAAGCAAGTTGACTTTTGTACGAAATTCAAACCATGATGAATCACTCCTTTTGCTGACAGATTTATATAGATTTAGATTTTTAAAAGTGTTTGTACTTGTTTCATTCTATTAATATAATAGTTTGTTCAGCCGCATGTGTTATATTTTATGATAAATGCATCAAAAAGTGTGTTTTGAATCAAAAGGGGAGACTTGCTAACCAGAAATGATGAGAGGAACTTTCTATTTTTGATTTCAACAATTAATATCAATAGGAAATACAATTCAAATTCAAGGACTCTATTGTTTATTAAATTGAATGAATTCATGTTACAGATCGTTCATGGACTCTTTTTTTCATATAATGAATATAATTATTAAGAAAGAAACAAAAGTTAATTTCAAAGTTATTGCATGAAAAATAGTACCGGTAACAGTAAGAGCAACCTAATTAACGTGCAGTGATTTGAAAGTCTGATTATTTAGGAATTAAACAAGTTGAGTTTTGTACGAAATTCAAACCATGATGAATGACTCCTTTTGCTGACAGATTTAAATAGATTTAGAGTTTTAAAGGTGTTTGTACTTGTTTCATTCAATTAGTATAATAGGTCATTTAGCCGCATGTGTTATATTCTATGATCCATGTATCAAAAACTGTGTTTTGAATCAAAAGAGGAGACTTGCTAACCAGAAATGATGAGAGGAACTTTCTATTTTTGATTTCAACAATTAATATCAATAGGAAATACAATTCAAATTCAAGGACTCCATTGTTTATTAAATTGAATGAATTCATGTTACAGATCGTTCATGGACTCTTTTTCATAATGAATATAATTATTAAAAAGAAACAAAAGTTAATTTCAAGGTTATTGCATGAAAAATAGTACCGGTAACAGTACGAGCAGTCTAATTAACGTGCAGTGATTTGAAAGTCTGATTATTTACGAATTAAACAAGTTGACTTTTGTACGAAATCCAAACCATGATGAATGACTCCTTTTGTTGATAGATTTAAATAGATTTAGAGTTTTAAAGGTGTTTGTGCTTGTTTCATTGAATTAATATAATAGGTCGTTTAGCCGCATGTGTTATATTCTATAATCCATGTATCAAAAAGTGTGTTTTTTTTATCAAAAGAGGAGACTTGCTAACCAGAAATGATGAGAGGAACTTTCTATTTTTGATTTCAACAATTGATATCAATAGGAAATACAATTGAAATTCAAGGTCTCCATTGTTTATTAAATTGAATGAATTCATGATACAGATCGTTCATGTACTCTTTTTCATAATGAATATAATTATTAAGAAAGAAACAAAAGTTAATTTCAAGGTTATTTAATGAAAAATAGTACCAGCAACAACAAGAGCAGCCTAATTAACGTGTGGTGATTAGAAAGTCTCATTATTTAGGAATTAAACCAGTAGACTTTTGTACGAAATGCAAACCATGATGAATGACTCCTTTGGCTAATGGATTTAAATAGATTTAGAGTTTTAAAGGTGTTTGTACTAGTTTCATTCAATTAATATAATAGGTCGTTTAGCCGCATGTGTTATATTCTATGATCAATGTATCAAAAAGTGTGTTTTGAATCAAAAGAGGAGACTGGCTAACCAGAAATGGTGAGAGGAACATTCTATTTTTCATTACAACAATTAATATCAATAGGAAATACAATTCAAATTCAAGGACTCTATTGTTTATTAAATTGAATGAATTCATGTTGAAGATCGTTCATGGACTCTTTTTCATAATGAATATAATTATTAAGAAAGAAAGAAAAGTTCATTTCAAGGTTATTGCATGAAAAATAGTACCGGTAACAGTAAGAGCAGCCTAATTAACGTGCGGTGATTTGAAAGTCTGATTATTTAGGAATTAAACAAATTGACATTTGTACGAAATTCAAACCATCATGAATGGCTCCTTTTGCTGACGGATTTAAATAGATTTTGAGTTTTAAAAGTGTTTGTACTTGTTTCATTCGATTAATATAATAGTTTGTTTAGCCGCATGTGTTATATTCTATGATAAATGTATCAAAAAGTGTGTTTTGAATCAAAAGAGGAGACTTGCTAACCAGAAATGATGAGAGGAACTTTCTATTTTCGATTTCAACAATTAATATCAATAGTAAATACAATTCAAATTCAAGGACTCTATTGTTTATTAAATTGAATGAATTCATGTTACAGATCATTGATGGACTCTTTATCATAATGAATATAATTATTAAGAAAAAAACAAAAGTTCATTTTAAGGTTATTGCATGAAACATAGTACCGGTAACAGTAAGAGCAGCCTAATTAACGTGCGGTGATTTGAAAGTCTAATTATTTAGGAATTAAACAAATTGACTTTTGTACGAAATTCAAACCATGATGAATGACTCCTTTTGCTAACGGATTTAAATAGATTTAGAGTTTTAAAAGTGTTTGTACTTGTTTCATTCAATTAATATAATCGTTTGTTTAGCCGCATGTGTTATATTCTATGATAAATGTATCAAACAGTGTTTTGAATCAAAAGAGGAGACTCTGTAACCAGAAATCACGAGAGGAACTTTCTATTTTTGATTTCAACAATTAATATCAATAGGAAATACGATTCAAATTCAAAGACTCTATTGTTTATTAAATTGAATGAATTCATGTTGCAGATCGTTCATGGACACTTTTTCATAATGAATATAATTATTAAGAAAGAAACAAAAGTTCATTTCAAGGTTATTGCATGAAAAATACTACCGGTAACAGTAAGAGCAGCCTAATTAACGTGCGGTGATTTGAAAGTCTGATTATTTATTAATTAAACAAATTGACTTTTGTACGAAATTCTAACCATGATGAATGACTCCTTTTGCTGACGGATTTAAATAGATTTAGTGTTTTAAAAGTGTTTGTACTTGTTTCTTTCAATTAATATAATAGTTTGTTTAGCCGCATGTGTTATATTCTATGATAAATGTATCAAAAAGTGTGTTTTGAATCAAAAGAGGAGACTTGCTAACCAGAAATGATGAGAGGAACTTTCTATTTTCGATTTCAACAATTAATATCAATAGTAAATACAATTCAAATTCAAGGACTCTATTGTTTATTAAATTGAATGAATTCATGTTACAGATCATTGATGGACTCTTTATCATAATGAATATAATTATTAAGAAAAAAACAAAAGTTCATTTTAAGGTTATTGCATGAAACATAGTACCGGTAACAGTAAGAGCAGCCTAATTAACGTGCGGTGATTTGAAAGTCTAATTATTTAGGAATTAAACAAATTGACTTTTGTACGAAATTCAAACCATGATGAATGACTCCTTTTGCTGACGGATTTAAATAGATTTAGAGTTTTAAAAGTGTTTGTACTTGTTTCATTCAATTAATATAATCGTTTGTTTAGCCGCATGTGTTATATTCTATGATAAATGTATCAAAAAGTGTGTTTTGAATCAAAAGAGGAGACTTGCTAACCAGAAATGATGAGAGGAACTTTCTATTTTTCATTTAAACAATTGATATCAATAGGAAATACAATTCAAATTCAAGGACTCCATTGTTTATTAAATTGAATGAATTCATGATACAGATCGTTCATGGACTCTTTTTCATAATGAATATAATTATTGAGAAAGAAACAAAAGTTAATTTCAAGGTTATTTAATGAAAAATAGTACCGGCAACAACAAGAGCAGCCTAATTAACGTGTGGTGATTAGAAAGTCTCATTATTTAGGAATTAAACCAGTAGACTTTTGTACGAAATGCAAACCATGATGAATGACTCCTTTGGCTAATGGATTTAAATAGATTTAGAGTTTTAAAGGTGTTTGTACTAGTTTCATTCAATTAATATAACAGGTCATTTAGCCGCATGTGTTATATTATATGATAAATGTATCATAAAGTGTGTTTTGAATCAAAAGAGGAGACTTGCTAACCAGAAATGTTGAGAGGAACTTTCTATTTTTGATTTCAACAATTAATATCAATGGGAAATACAATTCAAATTCAAGGACTCTATTGTTTATTAAATTGAATGAATTCATGTTACAGATCGTTCATGGACTCTTTTTCATAATGAATATAATTATTAAGAAAGAAACAAAAGTTCATTTCAAGGTTATTGCATGAAAAATAGTACCGGTAACAGTAAGAGCAGCCTAATTAAGGTGCGGTGATTTGAAAGTCTGATTATTTATTAATTAAACAAATTGACTTTTGTAGTACGAAATTCTAACCATGATGAATGACTCTTTTTGCTGACGGATTTAAATAGATTTAGAGTTTTAAAAGTGTTTGTACTTGTTTCATTCAATTAATATAATAGTTTGTTTAGCCACATGTGTTATATTCTATGATAAATGTATCAAAAAGTGTGTTTTGAATCAAAAGAGGAGACTTGCTAACCAGAAATGATGAGAGGGAACTTTCTATTTTTGATTTCAACAATTGATATCAATAGGAAATACAATTCAAATTCAAGGACTCCATTGTTTATTAAATTGAATGAATTCATGATACAGATCGTTCATGGACTCTTTTTCATAATGAATATAATTATTGAGAAAGAAACAAAAGTTAATTTCAAGGTTATTGCATGAAAAATAGTACTGGCAACAACAAGAGCAGCCTAATTAACGTGTGGTGATTAGAAAGTCTCATTATTTAGGAATTAAACCAGTAGACTTTTGTACGAAATGCAAACCATGATGAATGACTCCTTTGGCTAATGGATTTAAATAGATTTAGAGTTTTAAAGGTGTTTGTACTAGTTTCATTCAATTAATATAACAGGTCATTTAGCCGCATGTGTTATATTATATGATAAATGTATCATAAAGTGTGTTTTGAATCAAAAGAGGAGACTTGCTAACCAGAAATGTTTGAGAGGAACTTTCTATTTTTGATTTCAACAATTAATATCAATGGGAAATACAATTCAAATTCAAGGACTCTATTGTTTATTAAATTGAATGAATTCATGTTACAGATCGTTCATGGACTCTTTTTCATAATGAATATAATTATTAAGAAAGAAACAAAAGTTCATTTCAAGGTTATTGCATGAAAAATAGTACCGGTAACAGTAAGAGCAGCCTAATTAAGGTGCGGTGATTTGAAAGTCTGATTATTTAGGAATTAAACAAATTGGCTTTTGTACGAAATTCAAACTATGATGAATGACTCCTTTTGCTGACGGATTTAAATAGATTTAGTGTTTTAAAGGTGTTTGTACTAGTTTCATTCAATTAATATAATAGGTCGTTTAGCCGCATCTGTTATATTCTATGATCCATGTATCAATAACTTTGTTTTCAATCAAAAGAGGAGACTTGCTAACCAGAAATGATGAGAGGAACTTTCTATTTTTGATTTCAACAATTGATATCAATAGGAAATACAATTCAAATTCAAGGACTCCATTGTTTATTAAATTGAATGAATTCATGATACAGATCGTTCATGGACTCTTTTTCATAATGAATATAATTATTAAGAAAGAAACAAAAGTTCATTTCAAGATTATTGCATGAAAAATAGTACCGGTAACAGTAAGAGCAGCCTAATTAACGTGCGGTGATTTGAAAGTCTGATTATTTAGGAATTAAAAAAATTGACTTTTGTACGAAATTCAAACCATGACGAATGACTCCTTTTGCTGACGGATTTAAATAGATTTAGAGTTCTAAAAGTGTTTGTACATGTTTCATTCAATTAATATAATAGTTTGTTTAGTCGCATGTGTTATATTCTATGATAAATGTATCAAAAAGTGTGTTTTGAATCAAAAGAGGAGACTTGCTAACCAGAAATGATGAGAGGAACTTTCTATTTTTGATTTCAACAATTAATATCAATGGGAAATACAATTCAAATTCAAGGACTCTATTGTTTATTAAATTGAATGAATTCATGTTACAGATCGTTCATGGACTCTTTTTCATAATGAATATAATTATTAAGAAAGAAACAAAAGTTAATTTCAAGGTTATTTAATGAAAAATAGTACCAGCAACAACAAGAGCAGCCTAATTAACGTGTGGTGATTAGAAAGTCTCATTATTTAGGAATTAAACCAGTAGACTTTTGCATGAAATACAAACCATGATGAATGACTCCTTTGGCTAATGGATTTAAATAGATTTAAAGTTTTAAAGGTGTTTGTACTAGTTTCATTCAATTAATATAATAGGTCGTTTAGCCGCATGTGTTATATTCTATGATCAATGTATCAAAAAGTGTGTTTTGAATCAAAAAAGGAGACTGGCTAACCAGAAATGGTGAGAGGAACTTTCTATTTTTCATTTCGCCAATTAATATCAATAGGAAATACAATTCAAATTCAAGGACTCTATTGTTTATTAAATTGAATGAATTCATGTTGAAGATCGTTCATGGACTCTTTTTCATAATGAATATAATTATTAAGAAAGAAAGAAAAGTTCATTTCAAGGTTATTGCTTGAAAAATAGTACCGGTAACAGTAAGAGCAGCCTAATTAACGTGCGGTGATTTGAAAGTCTGATTATTTAGGAATTAAACAAATTGACATTTGTACGAAATTCAAACCATGATGAATGACTCCTTTTGCTGACGGATTTAAATAGATTTTGAGTTTTAAAAGTGTTTGTACTTGTTTCATTCGATTAATATAATAGTTTGTTTAGCCGCATGTGTTATATTCTATGATAAATGTATCAAAAAGTGTGTTTTGAATCAAAAGAGGAGACTTGCTAACCAGAAATGATGAGAGGAACTTTCTATTTTCGATTTCAACAATTAATATCAATAGTAAATACAATTCAAATTCAAGGACTCTATTGTTTATTAAATTGAATGAATTCATGTTACAGATCATTGATGGACTCTTTTTCATAATGAATATAATTATTAAGAAAGAAACAAAAGTTCATTTCAAGGTTATTGCATGAAAAATAGTACCGGTAACAGTAAGAGCAGCCTAATTAACGTGCGGTGATTTGAAAGTCTGATTATTTAGGAATTAAACAAATTGACTTTTGTACGAAATTCAAACCATGATGAATGACTCGTTTTGCTGACGGATTTAAATAGATTTAGAGTTTTAAAAGTGTTTGTACTTGTTTCATTCAATTAATATAATCGTTTGTTTAGCCGCATGTGTTATATTCTATGATAAATGTATCAAACAGTGTTTTGAATCAAAAGAGGAGACTCGCTAACCAGAAATCATGAGAGGAACTTTCTATTTTTGATTTCAACAATTAATATCAATAGGAAATACAATTCAAATTCAAGGACTCTATTGTTTATTAAATTGAATGAATTCATGTTACAGATCGTTCATGGACTCTTTTTCATAATGAATATAATTATTAAGAAAGAAACAAAAGTTCATTTCAAGGTTATTGCATGAAAAATAGTACCGGTAACAGTAAGAGCAGCCTAATTAACGTGCAGTGATTTGAAAGTCTGATTATTTAGGAATTAAACAAATTGACTTTTGTACGAAATTCAAACCATGATGAATGACTCCTTTTGCTGACGGATTTAAATAGATTTTGAGTTTTAAAAGTGTTTGTCCTTGTTTCATTCGATTAATATAATAGTTTGTTTAGCCGCATGTGTTATATTCTATGATAAATGTATCAAAAAGTGTGTTTTGAATCAAAAGAGGAGACTTGCTAACCAGAAATGATGAGAGGAACTTTCTATTTTCGATTTCAACAATTAATATCAATAGTAAATACAATTCAAATTCAAGGACTCTATTGTTTATTAAATTGAATGAATTCATGTTACAGATCGTTCATGGACTCTTTTTCATAATGAATATAATTATTAAGAAAGAAACAAAAGTTCATTTCAAGGTTATTGCATGAAAAATAGTACCGGTAACAGTAAGAGCAGCCTAATTAACGTGCGGTGATTTGAAAGTCTGATTATTTATGAATTAAACAAATGACTTTTGTACGAAATTCAAACCATGATGAATGACTCCTTTTGCTGACGGATTTAAATAGATTTAGAGTTTTAAAAGTGTTTGTACTTGTTTCATTCAATTAATATAATAGTTTTGTTTAGCCGCATGTGTTATATTCTATGATAAATGTATCAAAAAGTGTGTTTTGAATCAAAAGAGGAGACTTGCTAACCAGAAATCATGAGAGGAACTTTCTATTTTTGATTTCAACAATTAATATCAATAGGAAATACAATTCAAATTCAAGGACTCCATTGTTTATTAAAATGAATGAATTCATGTTACAGATCGTTCATGGACTCTTTTTCATAATGAATATAATTATTAAGAAAGAAAGAAACAAAAGTTATTTCAAGGTTATTGCATGAAAAATAGTACCGGTAACAGTAAGAGCAGCCTAATTAACGTGCGGTGATTTGAAAGTCTGATTATTTAGGAATTAAACAAATTGACTTTTGTACGAAATTCAAACCATGATGAATGACTCTTTTTGCTGACGGATTTAAATAGATTTAGAGTTCTAAAAGTGTTTGTACTTGTTTCATTCAATTAATATAATAGTTTGTTTAGCCGCATGTGTTATATTCTATGATAAATGTATCAAAAAGTGTGTTTTGAATCAAAAGAGGAGACTCGCTAACCAGAAATCATGAGAGGAACTTTCTATTTTTTGATTTCAACAATTAATATCAATAGGAAATACGAATTCAAATTCAAGGACTCCATTGTTTATTAAATTGAATGAATTCATGATACAGATCGTTCATGGACTCTTTTTCATAATGAATATAATTATTAAGAAAGAAACAAAAGTTCATTTCAAGGTTATTGCATGAAAAAAATAGTACCAGGTAACAGTAAGAGCAGCCTAATTAACGTGCGGTGATTTGAAAGTCTGATTATTTAGGAATTAAACAAAATTGACTTTTTGTACGAAATTCAAACCATGATGAATGACTCCTTTTGCTGACGGATTTAAATAGATTTAGAGTTCTAAAAGTGTTTTGTACTTGTTTCATTCAATTAATATAATAGTTTGTTTTAGCCGCATGTGTTATATTCTATGATAAATGTATCAAAAAGTGTGTTTTGAATCAAAAGAGGAGACTCGCTAACCAGAAATCATGAGAGGAACTTTCTATTTTTGATTTCAACAATTAATATCAATAGGAAATACGATTCAAATTCAAGGACTCCATTGTTTATTAAATTGAATGAATTCATGATACAGATCGTTCATGGACTCTTTTTCATAATGAATATAATTATATTAAGAAAGAAACAAAAGTTCATTTCAAGGTTATTGCATGAAAAATAGTACCGGTAACAGTAAGAGCAGCCTAATTAACGTGCGGGTGATTTGAAAGTCTGATTATTTAGGAATTAAACAAAATTGACTTTTGTACGAAATTCAAACCATGATGAATGACTCCTTTTGCTGACGGATTTAAATAGATTTAGAGTTTTAAAAGTGTTTGTACTTGTTTCATTCAATTAATATAATAGTTTGTTTAGCCGCATGTGTTATTATATTCTATGATAAATGTATCAAAAAGTGTGTTTTGAATCAAAAGAGGAGACTTGCTAACCAGAAATCATGAGAGGAACTTTCTATTTTTGATTTCAACAATTAATATCAATAGGAAATATAATTCAAATTCAAGGACTCTATTGTTTATTAAATTGAATGAATTCATGTTACAGATCGTTCATGGACTCTTTTTCATAATGAATATAATTATTAAGAAAGAAACAAAAGTTCATTTCAAGGTTATTGCATGAAAAATAGTACCGGTAACAGTAAGAGCAGCCTAATTAACGTGCGGTGATTTGAAAGTCTGATTATTTAGGAATTAAAACAAATTGACTTTTGTACGAAATTCAAACCATGATGAATGACTCCTTTTGCTGACGGATTTAAAATAGATTTAGAGTTTTAAAAGTGTTTGTACTTGTTTCATTCAATTAATATAATAGTTTGTTTAGCCGCATGTGTTATATTCTATGATAAATGTATCAAAAAGTGTGTTTTGAATCAAAAAGAGGAGACTTGCTAACCAGAAATCATGAGAGGAACTTTCTATTTTTGATTTCAACAATTAATATCAATAGGAAATACGATTCAAATTCAAGGACTCCATTGTTTATTAAATTGAATGAATTCATGATACAGATCGTTCATGGACTCTTTTTCATAATGAAATATAATTATTAAGAAAGAAACAAAAGTTCATTTCAAGGTTATTGCATGAAAAATAGTACCGGTAACAGTAAGAGCAGCCTAATTAACGTGCGCGTGATTTGAAAGTCTGATTATTTAGGAATTAAACAAATTGACTTTTGTACGAAATTCAAACCATGATGAATGACTCCTTTTGCTGACGGATTTAAATAGATTTAGAGTTCTAAAAAGTGTTTGTACTTGTTTCATTCAATTAATATAATAGTTTGTTTAGCCGCATGTGTTATATTCTATGATAAATGTATCAAAAAAGTGTGTTTTGAATCAAAAGAGGAGACTCGCTAACCAGAAATCATGAGAGGAACTTTCTATTTTTGATTTCAACAATTAATATCAATAGGAAATACGATTCAAATTCAAGGACTCCATTGTTTATTAAATTGAATGAATTCATGATACAGATCGTTCATGGACTCTTTTTCATAATGAATATAATTATTAAGAAAGAAACAAAAGTTCATTTCAAGGTTATTGCATGAAAAATAGTACCGGTAACAGTAAGAGCAGCCTAATTAACGTGCGGTGATTTGAAAGTCTGATTATTTAGGAATTAAACAAATTGACTTTTGTACGAAATTCAAACCATGATGAATGACTCCTTTTGCTGACGGATTTAAATAGATTTAGAGTTCTAAAAGTGTTTGTACTTGTTTCATTCAATTAATATAATAGTTTGTTTTAGCCGCATGTGTTATATTCTATGATAAATGTATCAAAAAGTGTGTTTTGAATCAAAAGAGGAGACTTGCTAACCAGAAAATGATGAGAGGAACTTTCTATTTTTGATTTCAACAATTAATATCAATAGGAAAATACGATTCAAATTCAAGGACTCCATTGTTTATTAAATTGAATGAATTCATGATACAGATCGTTCATGGACTCTTTTTCATAATGAATATAATTATTAAGAAAGAGAAACAAAAGTTCATTTCAAGGTTATTGCATGAAAAATAGTACCGGTAACAGTAAGAGCAGCCTAATTAACGTGCGGTGATTTGAAAGTCTGATTATTTAGGAATTAAACAAATTGACTTTTGTACGAAATTCAAACCATGATGAATGACTCCTTTTGCTGACGGATTTAAATAGATTTAGAGTTGTAAAAGTGTTTGTACTTGTTTCATTCAATTAATATAATAGTTTGTTTTAGCCGCATGTGTTATATTCTATGATAAATGTATCAAAAAGTGTGTTTTGAATCAAAAGAGGAGACTCGCTAACCAGAAATCATGAGAGGAACTTTCTATTTTTGATTTCAACAATTAATATCAATAGGAAATACAATTCAAATTCAAGGACTCCATTGTTTATTAAATTGAATGAATTCATGTTACAGATCGTTCATGGACTCTTTTTCATAATGAATATAATTATTAAGAAAGAAACAAAAGTTTCATTTCAAGGTTATTGCATGAAAAATAGTACCGGTAACAGTAAGAGCAGCCTAATTAACGTGCGGTGATTTGAAAGTCTGATTATTTAGGAATTAAACAAATTGACTTTTTGTACGAAATTCAAACCATGATGAATGACTCCTTTTGCTGACGGATTTAAAAATAGATTTAGAGTTTTAAAAGTGTTTGTACTTGTTTTCATTCAATTAATATAATAGTTTTTGTTTAGCCGCATGTGTTATATTCTATGATAAATGTATCAAAAAGTGTGTTTTTTGAATCAAAAGAGGAGACTTGCTAACCAGAAATCATGAGAGAGGAACTTTCTATTTTTGATTTTCAACAATTAATATCAATAGGAAATACGATTCAAATTCAAGGACTCCATTGTTTATTAAATTGAATGAATTCATGATACAGATCGTTCATGGACTCTTTTTTCATAATGAATATAATTATTAAGAAAGAAACAAAAGTTCATTTCAAGGTTATTGCATGAAAAATAGTACCGGGTAACAGTAAGAGCAGCCTAATTAACGTGCGGTGATTTTGAAAAGTCTGATTATTTAGGAATTAAACAAATTTGACTTTTGTACGAAATTCAAACCATGATGAATGACTCCTTTTTGCTGACGGATTTAAATAGATTTAGAGTTTAAAAGTGTTTTTTGTACTTGTTTCATTCAATTAATTATAATAGTTTGTTTAGCCGCATGTGTTATATTCTATGATAAATGTATCAAAAAGTGTGTTTTTGAATCAAAAGAGGAGACTCGCTAACCAGAAATCATGAGAGGAACTTTCTATTTTTGATTTCAACAATTAATATCAATAGGAAATACAATTCAAATTCAAGGACTCTATTTGTTTATTAAATTGAATGAATTCATGATACAGATCGTTCATGGACTCTTTTTTCATAATGAATATAATTATTAAGAAAGAAACAAAAGTTCATTTCAAGGTTATTGCATGAAAAAATAGTACCCGGTAAACAGTAAGAGCAGCCTAATTAACGTGCGGTGATTTGAAAGTCTGATTATTTAGGAATTAAACAAATTGACTTTTGTACGAAATTCAAACCATGATGAATGACTCCTTTTGCTGACGGATTTAAATAGATTTAGAGTTTTAAAAGTGTTTGTACTTGTTTCATTCAATTAATATAATAGTTTGTTTAGCCGCATGTGTTATATATTCTATGATAAAATGTATCAAAAAGTGTGTTTTTTGAATCAAAAGAGGAGACTTGCTAACCCAGAAATGATGAGAGGAACTTTCTATTTTTGATTTCAACAATTAATATCAATAGGAAATACGATTCAAATTCAAGGACTCCATTGTTTTATTAAATTGAATGAATTCATGATACAGATCGTTCATGGACTCTTTTTCATAATGAATATAATTATTAAGAAAGAAAACAAAAGTTCATTTCAAGGTTATTGCATGAAAAATAGTACCGGTAACAGTAACAGAGCAGCCTAATTAACGTGCGGTGATTTGAAAGTCTGATTATTTAGGAATTAAACAAATTGACTTTTGTACGAAATTCAAACCATGATGAATGACTCCTTTTGCTGACGGATTTAAATAGATTTAGAGTTCTAAAAGTGTTTGTACTTGTTTCATTCAATTAATATAATAGTTTGTTTAGCCGCATGTGTTATATTCTATGATAAATGTATCAAAAAGTGTGTTTTTGAATCAAAAGAGGAGACTCGCTAACCAGAAATGATGAGAGGAACTTTCTATTTTTTGATTTCAACAATTAATATCAATAGGAAATACGATTCAAATTCAAGGACTCTATTGTTTATTAAATTGAATGAATTCATGTTACAGATCGTTCATGGACTCTTTTTCATAATGAATATATTATTATTAAGAAAGAAACAAAAGTTCATTTCAAGGTTATTGCATGAAAAATAGTACCGGTAACAGTAAGAGCAGCCTAATTAACGTGCGGTGATTTGAAAGTCTGATTATTTAGGAATTAAACAAATTGACTTTTGTACGAAATTCAAACCATGATGAATGACTCCTTTTGCTGACGGATTTAAATAGATTTAGAGTTTTAAAAGTGTTTGTACTTGTTTCATTCAATTAATATATAATAGTTTGTTTAGCCGCATGTGTTATATTCTATGATAAATGTATCAAAAAGTGTGTTTTGAATCAAAAGAGGAGACTCGCTAACCAGAAATCATGAGAGAGGAACTTTCTATTTTTTGATTTCAACAATTAATATCAATAGGAAATACGATTCAAATTCAAGGACTCTATTGTTTATTAAATTGAATGAATTCATGTTACAGATCGTTCATGGACTCTTTTTCATAATGAATATAATTATTAAAAGAAAGAAACAAAAGTTCATTTCAAGGTTATTGCATGAAAAATAGTACCGGTAACAGTAAGAGAGCCTAATTAACGTGCGGTGATTTGAAAGTCTGATTATTTAGGAATTAAAACAAATTGACTTTTGTACGAAATTCAAACCATGATGAATGACTCCTTTTGCTGACGGATTTAAATAGATTTAGAGTTTTAAAAGTGTTTGTACTTGTTTCATTCAATTAATATAATAGTTTGTTTAGCCGCATGTGTTTATATTCTATGATAAATGTATCAAAAAGTGTGTTTTGAATCAAAAGAGGAGACTTGCTAACCAGAAATGATGAGAGGAACTTTCTATTTTTGATTTCAACAATTAATATCAATAGGAAATACGATTCAAATTCAAGGACTCCATTGTTTATTAAATTGAATGAATTCATGTTACAGATCGTTCATGGACTCTTTTTCATAATGAATATAATTATTAAGAAAGAAACAAAAAGTTCATTTCAAGGTTATTGCATGAAAAATAGTACCGGTAACAGTAAGAGCAGCCTAATTAACGTGCGGTGATTTGAAAGTCTGATTATTTAGGAATTAAACAAATTGACTTTTGTACGAAATTCAAACCATGATGAATGACTCCTTTTGCTGACGGATTTAAATAGATTTAGAGTTCTAAAAGTGTTTGTACTTGTTTCATTCAATTAATATAATAGTTTGTTTAGCCGCATGTGTTATATTCTATGATAAATGTATCAAAAAGTGTGTTTTTTTGAATCAAAAGAGGAGACTTCGCTAACCAGAAATCATGAGAGGAACTTTCTATTTTTGATTTCAACAATTAATATCAATAGGAAATACGATTCAAATTCAAGGACTCCATTGTTTATTAAATTGAATGAATTCATGATTACAGATCGTTCATGGACTCTTTTTCATAATGAATATAATTATTAAGAAAGAAACAAAAGTTCATTTCAAGGTTATTGCATGAAAAATAGTACCGGTAACAGTAAGAGCAGCCTAATTAACGTGCGGTGATTTGAAAGTCTGATTATTTAGGAATTAAACAAATTGACTTTTGTACGAAATTCAAACCATGATGAATGACTCCTTTTTGCTGACGGATTTAAATAGATTTAGAGTTCTAAAAGTGTTTGTACTTGTTTCATTCAATTAATATAATAGTTTGTTTAGCCGCATGTGTTATATTCTATGATAAATGTATCAAAAAGTGTGTTTTGAATCAAAAGAGGAGACTCGCTAACCAGAAATCATGAGAGGAACTTTCTATATTTTTGATTTCAACAATTAATATCAATAGGAAATACGATTCAAATTCAAGGACTCCATTGTTTATTAAATTGAATGAATTCATGATACAGATCGTTCATGGACTCTTTTTCATAATGAATATAATTATTAAGAAAGAAACAAAAGTTCATTTCAAGGTTATTGCATGAAAAATAGTACCGGTAACAGTAAGAGCAGCCTAATTAACGTGCGGTGATTTGAAAGTCTGATTATTTAGGAATTAAACAAATTGACTTTTGTACGAAATTCAAACCATGATGAATGACTCCTTTTGCTGACGGATTTAAATAGATTTAGAGTTTTAAAAGTGTTTGTACTTGTTTCATTCAATTAATATAATAGTTTGTTTAGCCGCATGTGTTATATTCTATGATAAATGTATCAAAAAGTGTGTTTTGAATCAAAAGAGGAGACTTGCTAACCAGAAATCATGAGAGGAACTTTCTATTTTTGATTTCAACAATTAATATCAATAGGAAATACGATTCAAATTCAAGGACTCTATTGTTTATTAAATTGAATGAATTCATGATACAGATCGTTCATGGACTCTTTTTCATAATGAATATAATTATTAAGAAAGAAACAAAAGTTCATTTCAAGGTTATTGCATGAAAAATAGTACCGGTAACAGTAAGAGCAGCCTAATTAACGTGCGGTGATTTGAAAGTCTGATTATTTAGGAATTAAAACAAATTGACTTTTGTACGAAATTCAAACCATGATGAATGACTCCTTTTTGCTGACGGATTTAAATAGATTTAGAGTTCTAAAAGTGTTTGTACTTGTTTCATTCAATTAATATAATAGTTTGTTTAGCCGCATGTGTTATATTCTATGATAAATGTATCAAAAAAAGTGTTTTGAATCAAAAAGAGGAGACTCGCTAACCAGAAATCATGAGAGGAACTTTCTATTTTTGATTTCAACAATTAATATCAATAGGAAATACGATTCAAATTCAAGGACTCCATTGTTTATTAAATTGAATGAATTCATGATACAGATCGTTCATGGACTCTTTTTCATAATGAATATAATTATTAAGAAAGAAACAAAAGTTCATTTCAAGGTTATTGCATGAAAAATATAGTACCGGTAACAGTAAGAGCAGCCTAATTAACGTGCGGTGATTTGAAAGTCTGATTATTTAGGAAATTAAACAAATTGACTTTTGTACGAAATTCAAACCATGATGAATGACTCCTTTTGCTGACGGATTTAAATAGATTTAGAGTTCTAAAAAGTGTTTGTACTTGTTTCATTCAATTAATATAATAGTTTGTTTAGCCGCATGTGTTATATTCTATGATAAATGTATCAAATAGTTTTTTGAATCATAAGAGGAGACTTGCTAACCAGAAATCATGAGAGGAACTTTCTATTTTTGATTTCAACAATTAATATCAATAGGAAATACGATTCAAATTCAAGGACTCCATTGTTTATTAAATTGAATGAATTCATGTTACACAGATCGTTCATGGACTCTTTTTCATAATGAATATAATTATTAAGAAAGAAACAAAAGTTCATTTCAAGGTTATTGCATGAAAAATAGTACCGGTAACAGTAAGAGCAGCAGCCTAATTAACGTGCGGTGATTTGAAAGTCTGATTATTTAGGAATTAAACAAATTGACTTTTGTACGAAATTCAAACCATGATGAATGACTCCTTTTGCTGACGGATTTAAATAGATTTAGAGTTCTAAAAGTGTTTGTACTTGTTTCATTCAATTAATATAATAGTTTGTTTAGCCGCATGTGTTATATTCTATGATAAATGTATCAAAAAGTGTGTTTTGAATCAAAAAGGAGACTCGCTAACCAGAAATCATGAGAGGAACTTTCTATTTTTGATTTCAACAATTAATATCAATAGGAAATACGATTCAAATTCAAGGACTCCATTGTTTATTAAATTGAATGAATTCATGATACAGATCGTTCATGGACTCTTTTTCATAATGAATATAATTATTAAGAAAGAAACAAAAGTTTCATTTCAAGGTTATTGCATGAAAAATAGTACCGGTAACAGTAAGAGCAGCCTAATTAACGTGCGGTGATTTGAAAGTCTGATTATTTAGGAATTAAACAAATTGACTTTTGTACGAAATTCAAACCATGATGAATGACTCCTTTTGCTGACGGATTTAAATAGATTTAGAGTTTTAAAAGTGTTTGTACTTGTTTCATTCAATTAATATAATAGTTTGTTTAGCCGCATGTGTTATATTCTATGATAAATGTATCAAAAAGTGTGTTTTTGAATCAAAAGAGGAGACTCGCTAACCAGAAATGATGAGAGAGAGGAACTTTCTATTTTTGATTTCAACAATTAATATCAATAGGAAATACGATTCAAATTCAAGGACTCTATTGTTTATTAAATTGAATGAATTCATGATACAGATCGTTCATGGACTCTTTTTCATAATGAATATAATTATTAAGAAAGAAACAAAAGTTCATTTCAAGGTTATTGCATGAAAAATAGTACCGGTAACAGTAAGAGCAGCCTAATTAACGTGCGGTGATTTGAAAGTCTGATTATTTAGGAATTAAACAAATTGACTTTTGTACGAAATTCAAACCATGATGAATGACTCCTTTTGCTGACGGATTTAAATAGATTTAGAGTTCTAAAAGTGTTTGTACTTGTTTCATTCAATTAATATAATAGTTTGTTTAGCCGCATGTGTTATATTCTATGATAAATGTATCAAAAAGTGTGTTTTGAATCAAAAGAGGAGACTTGCTAACCAGAAATGATGAGAGGAACTTTCTATTTTTGATTTCAACAATTAATATCAATGGGAAATACAATTCAAATTCAAGGACTCCATTGTTTATTAAATTGAATGAATTCATGATACAGATCGTTCATGGACTCTTTTTCATAATGAATATAATTATTAAGAAAGAAACAAAAGTTCATTTCAAGGTTATTGCATGATGAAAATAGTACCAGGTAACAGTAAGAGCAGCCTAATTAACGTGCGGTGATTTGAAAGTCTGATTATTTAGGAATTAAACAAATTGACTTTTGTACGAAATTCAAACCATGATGAATGACTCCTTTTGCTGACGGATTTAAAATAGATTTAGAGTTCTAAAAGGTGTTTGTACTTGTTTCATTCAATTAATATAATAGTTTGTTTAGCCGCATGTGTTATATTCTATGATAAATGTATCAAAAAGTGTGTTTTTGAATCAAAAGAGGAGACTCGCTAACCAGAAATGATGAGAGGAACTTTCTATTTTTTTCATTTCAACAATTAATATCAATAGGAAATACGATTCAAATTCAAGGACTCTATTGTTTATTAAATTGAATGAATTCATGTTGAAGATCGTTCATGGACTCTTTTTCATAATGAATATAATTATTAAGAAAGAAACAAAAAGTTCATTTCAAGGTTATTGCATGAAAAAATAGTACCGGTAACAGTAAGAGAGCAGCCTAATTAACGTGCGGTGATTTGAAAGTCTGATTATTTAGGAATTAAACAAATTGACTTTTGTACGAAATTCAAACCATGATGAATGACTCCTTTTGCTGACGGATTTAAATAGATTTAGAGTTTTAAAAGTGTTTGTACTTGTTTCATTCAATTAATATAATAGTTTGTTTAGCCGCATGTGTTATATTCTATGATAAATGTATCAAAAAAGTGTGTTTTTGAATCAAAAGAGGAGACTTGCTAACCAGAAATGATGAGAGGAACTTTCTATTTTTTTGATTTCAACAATTAATATCAATGGGAAATACAATTCAAAATCAAGGACTCTATTGTTTATTAAATTGAATGAATTCATGTTACAGATCGTTCATGGACTCTTTTTCATAATGAATGAATATAATTATTAAGAAAGAAACAAAAGTTCATTTCAAGGTTATTGCATGAAAAATAGTACCGGTAACAACAAGAGCAGCCTAATTAACGTGCGGTGATTTGAAAGTCTGATTATTTAGGAATTAAACAAATTGACTTTTGTACGAAATTCAAACCATGATGAATGACTCCTTTTGCTGACGGATTTAAATAGATTTAGAGTTTTAAAAGGTGTTTGTACTTGTTTTCATTCAATTAATATAATAGTTTGTTTAGCCGCATGTGTTATATTCTATGATAAATGTATCAAAAAGTGTGTTTTGAATCAAAAGAGGAGACTGGCTAACCAGAAATGGTGAGAGGAACTTTCTATTTTTTTATTTCAACAATTAATATCAATAGGAAATACAATTCAAATTCAAGGACTCTATTGTTTATTAAATTGAATGAATTCATGTTGACAGATCGTTCATGGACTCTTTTTCATAATGAATATAATTATTAAGAAAGAAACAAAAGTTCATTTCAAGGTTATTGCATGAAAAATAGTACCGGTAACAGTAAGAGCAGCCTAATTAACGTGCGGTGATTTGAAAGTCTGATTATTTAGGAATTAAACAAATTGACTTTTGTACGAAATTCAAACCATGATGAATGACTCCTTTTGCTGACGGATTTAAATAGATTTTGAGTTTTAAAAGTGTTTGTACTTGTTTCATTCAATTAATATAATAGTTTGTTTTAGCCGCATGTGTTATATATTCTATGATAAATGTATCAAAAAGTGTGTTTTGAATCAAAAGAGGAGACTTGCTAACCAGAAATGATGAGAGGAACTTTCTATTTTTTGATTTCAACAATTAATATCAATAGGAAATACACTTCAAATTCAAGGACTCTATTGTTTATTAAATTGAATGAATTCATGTTACAGATCATTCATGGACTCTTTTTCATAATGAATATAATTATTAAGAAAGAAACAAAAGTTCATTTCAAGGTTATTGCATGAAAAATAGTACCGGTAACAGTAAGAGCAGCCTAATTAACGTGCGGTGATTTGAAAGTCTGATTATTTAGGATTTAAACAAATTGACTTTTGTACGAAATTCAAACCATGATGAATGACTCCTTTTGCTGACGGATTTAAATAGATTTAGAGTTTTAAAAGTGTTTGTACTTGTTTCATTCAATTAATATAATAGTTTGTTTAGCCGCATGTGTTATATTATATAATAAATGTATCAAAATGTGTGTTTTTTGAATCAAAAGAGGAGACTTGCTAACCAGAAATCATGAGAGGAACTTTCTATTTTTGATTTCAACAATTAATATCAATAGGAAATACAATTCAAATTCAAGGACTCTATTGTTTATTAAATTGAATGAATTCATGTTACAGATCGTTCATGGACTCTTTTTCATAATGAATATAATTATTAAGAAAGAAACAAAAGTTCATTTCAAGGTTATTGCATGAAAAATAGTACCGGTAACAGTAAGAGCAGCCTAATTAACGTGCGGTGATTTGAAAGTCTGATTATTTAGGAATTAAACAAATTGACTTTTGTACGAAATTCAAACCATGATGAATGACTCCTTTTGCTGACGGATTTAAATAGATTTAGAGTTTTAAAAGTGTTTGTACTTGTTTCATTCAATTAATATAATAGTTTGTTTAGCCCGCATGTGTTATATTCTATGATAAATGTATCAAAAAGTGTGTTTTGAATCAAAAGAGGAGACTTGCTAACCAGAAATGATGAGAGGAACTTTCTATTTTTGATTTCAACAATTAATATCAATAGGAAATACAATTCAAATTCAAGGACTCTATTGTTTTTATTTAAATTGAATGAATTCATGATACAGATCGTTCATGGACTCTTTTTCATAATGAATATAATTATTAAAAAAGAAACAAAAGTTCATTTCAAGGTTATTGCATGAAAAATAGTACCGGTAACAGTAAGAGCAGCCTAATTAACGTGCGGTGATTTGAAAGTCTGATTATTTAGGAATTAAACAAATTGACTTTTGTACGAAATTCAAACCATGATGAATGACTCCTTTTGCTGACTGATTTAAATAGATTTAGAGTTTTAAAAGTGTTTGTACTTGTTTCATTCAATTAATATAATAGTTTGTTTAGCCGCATGTGTTATATTCTATAATAAATGTATCAAAAGTGTGTTTTTGAATCAAAAGAGGAGACTTGCTAACCAGAAATGATGAGAGGAACTTTTCTATTTTTGATTTCAACAATTAATATCAATAGGAAATACACGATTCAAATTCAAGGACTCTATTGTTTATTAAATTGAATGAATTCATGTTACAGATCGTTCATGGACTCTTTTTCATAATGAATATAATTATTAAGAAAGAAACAAAAGTTCATTTCAAGGTTATTGCATGAAAAATAGTACCGGTAACAGTAAGAGCAGCCTAATTAACGTGCGGTGATTTGAAAGTCTGATTATTTAGGAATTAAACAAATTGACTTTTGTACGAAATTCAAACCATGATGAATGACTCCTTTTGCTGACGGATTTAAATAGATTTAGAGTTTTAAAAGTGTTTGTACTTGTTTCATTCAATTAATATAATAGTTTGTTTAGCCGCATGTGTTATATTCTATGATAAATGTATCAAAAAGTGTGTTTTTTGAATCAAAAGAGGGGACTTGCTAACCAGAAATGATGAGAGGAACTTTCTATTTTTTGATTTCAACAATTAATATCAATAGGAAATACAATTCAAATTCAAGGACTCTATTGTTTATTAAATTGAATGAATTCATGTTACAGATCGTTCATGGACTCTTTTTTCATAATGAATATAATTATTAAGAAAGAAACAAAAGTTCAATTTCAAGGTTATTGCATGAAAAATAGTACCGGTAACATTAAGAGCAGCCTAATTAACGTGCGGTGATTTGAAAGTCTGATTATTTAGGAATTAAAAAAATTGACTTTTGTACGAAATTCAAACCATGATGAATGACTCCTTTTGCTGACTGATTTAAATAGATTTAGAGTTTTAAAAGTGTTTGTACTTGTTTCATTCAATTAATATAATAGTTTTGTTTAGCTGCATGTGTTATATTATATAATAAATGTATCAAAAAGTGTGTTTTTGAATCAAAAGAGGAGACTTGCTAACCAGAAATGATGAGAGGAACTTTCTATTTTTGATTTCAACAATTAATATCAATAGGAAATACAATTCAAATTCAAGGACTCTATTGTTTATTAAATTGAATGAATTCATGTTACAGATCGTTCATGGACTCTTTTTCATAATGAATATAAATTATTAAAAAAGAAACAAAAGTTAATTTCAAGGTTATTGCATGAAAAATAGTACCGGTAACAGTAAGAGCAGCCTAATTAACGTGCGGTGATTTGAAAGTCTGATTATTTAGGAATTATTAAACAAATTGACTTTTGTACGAAATTCAAACCATGATGAATGACTCCTTTTTGCTGACTGATTTAAATAGATTTAGAGTTTTAAAAGTGTTTGTACTTGTTTCATTCAATTAATATAATAGTTTGTTTAGCCGCATGTGTTATATTCTATAATAAATGTATCAAAAAGTGTGTTTTGAATCAAAAGAGGAGACTTGCTAACCAGAAATGATGAGAGGAACTTTCTATTTTTGATTTCAACAATTAATATCAATAGGAAATACAATTCAAATTCAAGGACTCTATTGTTTATTAAATTGAATGAATTCATGTTACAGATCGTTCATGGACTCTTTTTCATAATGAATATAATTATTAAGAAAGAAACAAAAGTTAATTTCAAGGTTATTGCATGAAAAATAGTACCGGTAACAGTAAGAGCAGCCTAATTAACGTGCGGTGTTTTGAAAGTCTGATTATTTAGGAATTAAACAAATTGACTTTTGTACGAAATTCAAACCATGATGAATGGCTCCTTTTGCTGACGGATTTAAATAGATTTAGAGTTTTAAAAGTGTTTGTACTTGTTTCATTCGATTAATATAATAGTTTGTTTAGCCGCATGTGTTATATTCTATGATAAATGTATCAAAAAAGTGTGTTTTTGAATCAAAAGAGGAGACTTGCTAACCAGAAAATGATGAGAGGAACTTTCTATTTTTGATTTCAACAATTAATATCAATAGAAAATACAATTCAAATTCAAGGACTCTATTGTTTATTAAATTGAATGAATTCATGTTACAGATCGTTCATGGACTCTTTTTCATAATGAATATAATTATTAAAAAGAAACAAAAGTTAATTTCAAGGTTATTGCATGAAAAATAGTACCGGTAACATTAAGAGCAGCCTAATTAACGTGCGGTGATTTGAAAGTCTGATTATTTAGGAATTAAACAAATTGACTTTTGTACGAAATTCAAACCATGATGAATGGCTCCTTTTGCTGACGGATTTAAATAGATTTAGAGTTTTAAAAGTGTTTGTACTTGTTTCATTCAATTAATATAATAGTTTGTTTAGCTGCATGTGTTATATTATATAATAAATGTATCAAAAAGTGTGTTTTGAATCAAAAGAGGAGACTTGCTAACCAGAAATGATGAGAGGAACTTTCTATTTTTGATTTCAACAATTAATATCAATAGGAAATACAATTCAAATTCAAGGACTCTATTGTTTATTAAATTGAATGAATTCATGTTACAGATCGTTCATGGACTCTTTTTCATAATGAATATAATTATTATTAAAAAGAAACAAAAAGTTAATTTCAAGGTTATTGCATGAAAAATAGTACCCGGTAACATTAAGAGCAGCCTAATTAACGTGCGGTAATTTGAAAGTCTGATTATTTAAGAATTAAGCAAGTTGACTTTTGTACGAAATTCAAACCATGATGAATCACTCCTTTTGCTGACAGATTTATATAGATTTAGATTTTTAAAAAAAAGTTTGTACTTGTTTCATTCAATTAATATAATAGTTTGTTCAGCCGCATGTGTTATATTTTATGATAAATGTATCAAAAAGTGTGTTTTGAATCAAAAGGGGAGACTTGCTAACCAGAAATGATGAGAGGAACTTTCTATTTTTGATTTCAACAATTAATATCAATAGGAAATACAATTCAAATTCAAGGACTCTATTGTTTATTAAATTGAATGAATTCATGTTACAGATCGTTCATGGACTCTTTTTCATAATGAATATAATTATTAAGAAAGAAACAAAAGTTAATTTCAAAGTTATTGCATGAAAAATAGTACCGGTAACAGTAAGAGCAACCTAATTAACGTGCAGTGATTTGAAAGTCTGATTATTTAGGAATTAAACAAGTTGAGTTTTGTACGAAATTCAAACCATGATGAATGACTCCTTTTGCTGACAGATTTAAATAGATTTAGAGTTTTAAAGGTGTTTGTACTTGTTTCATTCAATTAGTATAATAGGTTTGTTTTTAGCCGCATGTGTTATATTCTATGATCCATGTATCAAAAACTGTGTTTTGAATCAAAAGAGGAGACTTGCTAACCAGAAATGATGAGAGGAACTTTCTATTTTTGATTTCAACAATTGATATCAATAGGAAATACAATTCAAATTCAAGGACTTTATTGTTTATTAAATTGAATGAATTCATGTTACAGATCGTTCATGGACTCTTTTTCATAATTAATATAATGATTAAGAAAGAAACAAAAGTTCATTTCAAGGTTATTGCAGGAAAAATAGTACCGGTAACAGTAAGAGCAGCCTAATTAACGTGTGGTGATTAGAAAGTCTCATTATTTAGGAATTAAACCAGTAGACTTTTGTACGAAATGCAAACCATGATGAATGACTCCTTTGGCTAATGGATTTAAATAGATTTAGTGTTTTAAAGGTGGTTGTACTAGTCTCATTCAATTAATATAATAAGTCGTTTACTCGCATGTGTTATATTCTATGATCAATATATCAAAAAGTGTGTTTTGAATCAAAAGAGGAGACTTGCTAACCAGAAATGATGAGAGGAACTTTCTATTTTCGATTTCAACAATTAATATCAATAGTAAATACAATTCAAATTCAAGGACTCTATTGTTTATTAAATTGAATGAATTCATGTTACAGATCATTGATGGACTCTTTATCATAATGAATATAATTATTAAGAAAAAAACAAAAGTTCATTTTAAGGTTATTGCATGAAAAATAGTACCGGTAACAGTAAGAGCAGCCTAATTAACGTGCGGTGATTTGAAAGTCTGATTATTTAGGAATTAAACAAATTGACTTTTGTTCGAAATTCAAACCATGATGAATGACTCCTTTTGCTGACGGATTTAAATAGATTTAGAGTTTTAAAAGTGTTTGTACTTGTTTCATTCAATTAATATAATCGTTTGTTTAGCCGCATGTGTTATATTCTATGATAAATGTATCAAACAATGTTTTGAATCAAAAGAGGAGACTCACTAACCAGAAATCACGAGAGGAACTTTCTATTTTTGATTTCAACAATTAATATCAAAAGGAAATACGATTCAAATTCAAAGACTCTATTGTTTATTAAATTGAATGAATTCATGTTACAGATCGTTCATGGACTCTTTTTCATAATGAATATAATTATTAAAAAGAAACAAAAGTTAATTTCAAGGTTATTGCATGAAAAATAGTACCGGTAACAATAAGAGCAGCCTAATTAACGTGCGGTGTTTTGAAAGTCTGATTATTTAGGAATTAAACAAATTGACTTTTGTACGAAATTCAAACCATGATGAATGGCTCCTTTTGCTGACGGATTTAAATAGATTTAGAGTTTTAAAAGTGTTCGTACTTGTTTCATTCGATTAATATAATAGTTTGTTTAGCCGCATGTGTTATATTCTATGATAAATGTATCAAAAAGTGTGTTTTGAATCAAAAGAGGGGACTTGCTAACCAGAAATGATGAGAGGAACTTTCTATTTTTGATTTCAACAATTAATATCAATAGGAAATACAATTCAAATTCAAGGACTCTATTGTTTATTAAATTGAATGAATTCATGTTACAGATCGTTCATGGACTCTTTTTCATAATGAATATAATTATTAAAAAGAAAAAAAAGTTAATTTCAAGGTTATTGCATGAAAAATAGTACCGGTAACATTAAGAGCAGCCTAATTAACGTGCGGTGATTTGAAAGTCTGATTATTTAGGAATTAAACAAATTGACTTTTGTACGAAATTCAAACCATGATGAATGACTCGTTTTGCTGACTGATTTAAATAGATTTAGAGTTTTAAAAGTGTTTGTACTTGTTTCATTCAATTAATATAATAGTTTGTTTAGCTGCATGTGTTATATTATATAATAAATGTATCATAAAGTGTGTTTTGAATCAAAAGAGGAGACTTGCTAACCAGAAATGATGAGAGGAACTTTCTATTTTTGATTTCAACAATTAATATCAATAGGAAATACAATTCAAATTCAAGGACTCTATTGTTTATTAAATTGAATGAATTCATGTTACAGATCGTTCATGGACTCTTTTTCATAATGAATATAATTATTAAAAAGAAACAAAAGTTAATTTCAAGGTTATTGCATGAAAAATAGTACCGGTAACATTAAGAGCAGCCTAATTAACGTGCGGTAATTTGAAAGTCTGATTATTTAAGAATTAAGCAAGTTGACTTTTATACGAAATTCAAACCATGATGAATCACTCCTTTTGCTGACAGATTTATATAGATTTAGATTTTTAAAGTGTGTTTGTACTTGTTTCATTCTATTAATATAATAGTTTGTGTTCAGCCGCATGTGTTATATTTTATGATAAATGTATCAAAAAGTGTGTTTTGAATCAAAAGGGGAGACTTGCTAACCAGAAATGATGAGAGGAACTTTCTATTTTTGATTTCAACAATTAATATCAATAGGAAATACAATTCAAATTCAAGGACTCTATTGTTTATTAAATTGAATGAATTCATGTTACAGATCGTTCATGGACTCTTTTTCATAATGAATATAATTATTAAAAAGAAACAAAAGTTAATTTCAAGGTTATTGCATGAAAAATAGTACCGGTAACAATAAGAGCAGCCTAATTAACGTGCGGTGTTTTGAAAGTCTGATTATTTAGGAATTAAACAAATTGACTTTTGTACGAAATTCAAACCATGATGAATGGCTCCTTTTGCTGACGGATTTAAATAGATTTAGAGTTTTAAAAGTGTTCGTACTTGTTTCATTCGATTAATATAATAGTTTGTTTAGCCGCATGTGTTATATTCTATGATAAATGTATCAAAAAGTGTGTTTTGAATCAAAAGAGGGGACTTGCTAACCAGAAATGATGAGAGGAACTTTCTATTTTTGATTTCAACAATTAATATCAATAGGAAATACAATTCAAATTCAAGGACTCTATTGTTTATTAAATTGAATGAATTCATGTTACAGATCGTTCATGGACTCTTTTTCATAATGAATATAATTATTAAAAAGAAAAAAAAGTTAATTTCAAGGTTATTGCATGAAAAATAGTACCGGTAACATTAAGAGCAGCCTAATTAACGTGCGGTGATTTGAAAGTCTGATTATTTAGGAATTAAACAAATTGACTTTTGTACGAAATTCAAACCATGATGAATGACTCGTTTTGCTGACTGATTTAAATAGATTTAGAGTTTTAAAAGTGTTTGTACTTGTTTCATTCAATTAATATAATAGTTTGTTTAGCTGCATGTGTTATATTATATAATAAATGTATCATAAAGTGTGTTTTGAATCAAAAGAGGAGACTTGCTAACCAGAAATGATGAGAGGAACTTTCTATTTTTGATTTCAACAATTGATATCAATAGGAAATACAATTCAAATTCAAGGACTTTATTGTTTATTAAATTGAATGAATTCATGTTACAGATCGTTCATGGACTCTTTTTCATAATTAATATAATGATTAAGAAAGAAACAAAAGTTCATTTCAAGGTTATTGCAGGAAAAATAGTACCGGTAACAGTAAGAGCAGCCTAATTAACGTGTGGTGATTAGAAAGTCTCATTATTTAGGAATTAAACCAGTAGACTTTTGTACGAAATGCAAACCATGATGAATGACTCCTTTGTCTAATGGATTTAAATAGATTTAGTGTTTTAAAGGTGGTTGTACTAGTCTCATTCAATTAATATAATAAGTCGTTTACTCGCATGTGTTATATTCTATGATCAATATATCAAAAAGTGTGTTTTGAATCAAAAGAGGAGACTTGCTAACCAGAAATGATGAGAGGAACTTTCTATTTTCGATTTCAACAATTAATATCAATAGTAAATACAATTCAAATTCAAGGACTCTATTGTTTATTAAATTGAATGAATTCATGTTACAGATCATTGATGGACTCTTTATCATAATGAATATAATTATTAAGAAAAAAACAAAAGTTCATTTTAAGGTTATTGCATGAAAAATAGTACCGGTAACAGTAAGAGCAGCCTAATTAACGTGCGGTGATTTGAAAGTCTGATTATTTAGGAATTAAACAAATTGACTTTTGTTTGAAATTCAAACCATGATGAATGACTCCTTTTGCTGACGGATTTAAATAGATTTAGAGTTTTAAAAGTGTTTGTACTTGTTTCATTCAATTAATATAATCGTTTGTTTAGCCGCATGTGTTATATTCTATGATAAATGTATCAAACAGTGTTTTGAATCAAAAGAGGAGACTCGCTAACCAGAAATCACGAGAGGAACTTTCTATTTTTGATTTCAACAATTAATATCAAAAGGAAATACGATTCCAATTCAAAGACTCTATTGTTTATTAAATTGAATGAATTCATGTTACAGATCGTTCATGGACTCTTTTTCATAATGAATATAATTATTAAAAAGAAACAAAAGTTAATTTCAAGGTTATTGCATGAAAAATAGTACCGGTAACAATAAGAGCAGCCTAATTAACGTGCGGTGTTTTGAAAGTCTGATTATTTAGGAATTAAACAAATTGACTTTTGTACGAAATTCAAACCATGATGAATGGCTCCTTTTGCTGACGGATTTAAATAGATTTAGAGTTTTAAAAGTGTTCGTACTTGTTTCATTCGATTAATATAATAGTTTGTTTAGCCGCATGTGTTATATTCTATGATAAATGTATCAAAAAGTGTGTTTTGAATCAAAAGAGGGGACTTGCTAACCAGAAATGATGAGAGGAACTTTCTATTTTTGATTTCAACAATTAATATCAATAGGAAATACAATTCAAATTCAAGGACTCTATTGTTTATTAAATTGAATGAATTCATGTTACAGATCGTTCATGGACTCTTTTTCATAATGAATATAATTATTAAAAAGAAAAAAAGGTTAATTTCAAGGTTATTGCATGAAAAATAGTACCGGTAACATTAAGAGCAGCCTAATTAACGTGCGGTGATTTGAAAGTCTGATTATTTAGGAATTAAACAAATTGACTTTTGTACGAAATTCAAACCATGATGAATGACTCGTTTTGCTGACTGATTTAAATAGATTTAGAGTTTTAAAAAGTGTTTGTACTTGTTTCATTCAATTAATATAATAGTTTGTTTAGCTGCATGTGTTATATTATATATATAAATGTATCATAAAGTGTGTTTTGAATCAAAAGAGGAGACTTGCTAACCAGAAATGATGAGAGGAACTTTCTATTTTTGATTTCAACAATTAATATCAATAGGAAATACAATTCAAATTCAAGGACTCTATTGTTTATTAAATTGAATGAATTCATGTTACAGATCGTTCATGGACTCTTTTTCATAATGAATATAATTATTAAAAAGAAACAAAAGTTAATTTCAAGGTTATTGCATGAAAAATAGTACCGGTAACATTAAGAGCAGCCTAATTAACGTGCGGTAATTTGAAAGTCTGATTATTTAAGAATTAAGCAAGTTGACTTTTATACGAAATTCAAACCATGATGAATCACTCCTTTTGCTGACAGATTTATATAGATTTAGATTTTTAAAAGTGTTTGTACTTGTTTCATTCTATTAATATAATAGTTTGTTCAGCCGCATGTGTTATATTTTATGATAAATGTATCAAAAAGTGTGTTTTGAATCAAAAGGGGAGACTTGCTAACCAGAAATGATGAGAGGAACTTTCTATTTTTGATTTCAACAATTAATATCAATAGGAAATACAATTCAAATTCAAGGACTCTATTGTTTATTAAATTGAATGAATTCATGTTACAGATCGTTCATGGACTCTTTTTCATAATGAATATAATTATTAAAAAGAAACAAAAGTTAATTTCAAGGTTATTGCATGAAAAATAGTACCGGTAACAATAAGAGCAGCCTAATTAACGTGCGGTGTTTTGAAAGTCTGATTATTTAGGAATTAAACAAATTGACTTTTGTACGAAATTCAAACCATGATGAATGGCTCCTTTTGCTGACGGATTTAAATAGATTTAGAGTTTTAAAAGTGTTCGTACTTGTTTCATTCGATTAATATAATAGTTTGTTTAGCCGCATGTGTTATATTCTATGATAAATGTATCAAAAAGTGTGTTTTGAATCAAAAGAGGGGACTTGCTAACCAGAAATGATGAGAGGAACTTTCTATTTTTTGATTTCAACAATTTATATCAATAGGAAATACAATTCAAATTCAAGGACTCTATTGTTTATTAAATTGAATGAATTCATGTTAAAGATCGTTCATGGACTCTTTTTCATAATGAATATAATTATTAAAAAAGAAAAAAAAAGTTAATTTTCAAGGTTATTGCATGAAAAATAGTACCGGTAACATTAAGAGCAGCCTAATTAACGTGCGGTGATTTGAAAGTCTGATTATTTAGGAATTAAACAAATTGACTTTTGTACGAAATTCAAACCATGATGAATGACTCGTTTTGCTGACTGATTTAAATAGATTTAGAGTTTTAAAAGTGTTTGTACTTGTTTCATTCAATTAATATAATAGTTTGTTTAGCTGCATGTGTTATATTATATAATAAATGTATCATAAAGTGTGTTTTGAATCAAAAGAGGAGACTTGCTAACCAGAAATGATGAGAGGAACTTTCTATTTTTGATTTCAACAATTAATATCAATAGGAAATACAATTCAAATTCAAGGACTCTATTGTTTATTAAATTGAATGAATTCATGTTACAGATCGTTCATGGACTCTTTTTCATAATGAATATAATTATTAAAAAGAAACAAAAGTTAATTTCAAGGTTATTGCATGAAAAATAGTACCGGTAACATTAAGAGCAGCCTAATTAACGTGCGGTGATTTGAAAGTCTGATTATTTAGGAATTAAACAAATTGACTTTTGTACGAAATTCAAACCATGATGAATGACTCTTTTTGCTGACTGATTTAAATAGATTTAGAGTTTTAAAAGTGTTTGTACTTGTTTCATTCAATTAATATAATAGTTTGTTCAGCCGCATGTGTTATATTTTATGATAAATGTATCGAAAAGTGTGTTTTGAATCAAAAGGGGAGACTTGCTAACCAGAAATGATGAGAGGAACTTTCTATTTTTGATTTCAACAATTAATATCAATAGGAAATACAATTCAAATTCAAGGACTCTATTGTTTATTAAATTGAATGAATTCATGTTACAGATCGTTCATGGACTCTTTTTCATAATGAATATAATTATTAAAAAGAAACAAAAGTTAATTTCAAAGTTATTGCATGAAAAATAGTACCGGTAACATTAAGAGCAGCCTAATTAACGTGCGGTAATTTGAAAGTCTGATTATTTAAGAATTAAGCAAGTTGACTTTTATACGAAATTCAAACCATGATGAATCACTCCTTTTGCTGACAGATTTATATAGATTTAGATTTTTAAAAGTGTTTGTACTTGTTTCATTCTATTAATATAATAGTTTGTTCAGCCGCATGTGTTATATTTTATGATAAATGTATCAAAAAGTGTGTTTTGAATCAAAAGGGGAGACTTGCTAACCAGAAATGATGAGAGGAACTTTCTATTTTTGATTTCAACAATTAATATCAATAGGAAATACAATTCAAATTCAAGGACTCTATTGTTTATTAAATTGAATGAATTCATGTTACAGATCGTTCATGGACTCTTTTTCATAATGAATATAATTATTAAGAAAGAAACAAAAGTTAATTTCAAAGTTATTGCATGAAAAATAGTACCGGTAACAGTAAGAGCAACCTAATTAACGTGCAGTGATTTGAAAGTCTGATTATTTAGGAATTAAACAAGTTGAGTTTTGTACGAAATTCAAACCAT
Organism: Ceriops zippeliana; assembly: GCA_037897445.1. Lineage (NCBI taxonomy): Eukaryota > Viridiplantae > Streptophyta > Magnoliopsida > Malpighiales > Rhizophoraceae > Ceriops > Ceriops zippeliana. The sequence continues at coordinate 135,267 of JBAPLH010001390.1, read as the reverse complement.
GATGAATGACTCCTTTTGCTGACAGATTTAAATAGATTTAGAGTTTTAAAGGTGTTTGTACTTGTTTCATTCAATTAGTATAATAGGTCATTTAGCCGCATGTGTTATATTCTATGATCCATGTATCAAAAACTGTGTTTTGAATCAAAAGAGGAGACTTGCTAACCAGAAATGATGAGAGGAACTTTCTATTTTTGATTTCAACAATTGATATCAATAGGAAATACAATTCAAATTCAAGGACTTTATTGTTTATTAAATTGAATGAATTCATGTTACAGATCGTTCATGGACTCTTTTTCATAATTAATATAATGATTAAGAAAGAAACAAAAGTTCATTTCAAGGTTATTGCAGGAAAAATAGTACCGGTAACAGTAAGAGCAGCCTAATTAACGTGTGGTGATTAGAAAGTCTCTCATTATTAGGGAATTAAACCAGTAGACTTTTGTACGAAATGCAAACCATGATGAATGACTCCTTTTGCTAATGGATTTAAATAGATTTAGTGTTTTAAAAGTGGTTTGTACTAGTCTCATTCAATTAATATAATAAGTCGTTTACTCGCATGTGTTATATTCTATGATCAATATATCAAAAAGTGTGTTTTGAATCAAAAGAGGAGACTTGCTAACCAGAAATGATGAGAGGAACTTTCTATTTTTCGATTTCAACAATTAATATCAATAGTAAATACAATTCAAATTCAAGGACTCTATTGTTTATTAAATTGAATGAATTCATGTTACAGATCATTGATGGACTCTTTTTCATAATGAATATAATTATTAAGAAAAAAACAAAAAGTTCATTTTAAGGTTATTGCATGAAAAATAGTACCGGTAACAATAAGAGCAGCCTAATTAACGTGCGGTGATTTGAAAGTCTGATTATTTAGGAATTAAACAAATTGACTTTTGTACGAAATTCAAACCATGATGAATGACTCCTTTTGCTGACGGATTTAAATAGATTTAGAGTTTTAAAAGTGTTTGTACTTGTTTCATTCAATTAATATAATCGTTTGTTTAGCCGCATGTGTTATATTCTATGATAAATGTATCAAACAGTGTTTTGAATCAAAAGAGGAGACTCGCTAACCAGAAATCACGAGAGGAACTTTCTATTTTTGATTTCAACAATTAATATCAAAAGGAAATGCGATTCAAATTCAAAGACTCTATTGTTTATTAAATTGAATGAATTCATGTTGCAGATCGTTCATGGACACTTTTTCATAATGAATATAATTATTAAGAAAGAAACAAAAGTTCATTTCAAGGTTATTGCATGAAAAATAGTACCGGTAACAGTAAGAGCTACCTAATTAACGTGCGGTGATTTGAAAGTCTGATTATTTATTAATTAAACAAATTGACTTTTGTACGAAATTCTAACCATGATGAATGACTCTTTTTGCTGACGGATTTAAATAGATTTAGAGTTTTAAAAGTGTTTGTACTTGTTTCATTCAATTAATATAATAGTTTGTTTAGCCACATGTGTTATATTCTATGATAAATGTATCAAAAAGTGTGTTTTGAATCAAAAGAGGAGACTTGCTAACCAGAAATGATGAGAGGAACTTTCTATTTTTGATTTCAGCCAATTGATATCAATAGGAAATACAATTCAAATTCAAGGACTCCAATGTTTATTAAATTGAATGAATTCATGATACAGATCGTTCATGGACTCTTTTTCATAATGAATATAATTATTGAGAAAGAAACAAAAGTTAATTTCAAAGGTTATTTAATGAAAAATAGTACCGGGCAACAACAAGAGCAGCCTAATTAACGTGTTGGTGATTTGAAAGACTCTCATTATTTAGGAATTAAACCAGTAGACTTTTGTACGAAATTGCAAACCATGATGAATGACTCCTTTGGCTAATGGATTTAAATAGATTTAGAGTTTTAAAGGTGTTTGTACTAGTTTCATTCAATTAATATAACAGGTCGTTTAGCCGCATGTGTTATATTCTATGATAAATGTATCATAAAGTGTGTTTTGAATCAAAAGAGGAGACTTGCTAACCAGAAATGTTGAGAGGAACTTTCTATTTTTGATTTCAACAATTAATATCAATGGGAAATACAATTCAAATTCAAGGACTCTATTGTTTATTAAATTGAATGAATTCATGTTACAGATCGTTCATGGACTCTTTTTCATAATGAATATAATTATTAAGAAAGAAACAAAAGTTCATTTCAAGGTTATTGCATGAAAAATAGTACCGGTAACAGTAAGAGCAGCCTAATTAACGTGCGGTGATTTGAAAGTCTGATTATTTAGGAATTAAACAAATTGGCTTTTGTACGAAATTCAAACTATGATGAATGACTCCTTTTGCTGACGGATTTAAATAGATTTAGTGTTTTAAAGGTGTTTGTACTAGTTTCATTCAATTAATATAATAAGTCGTTTAGCCGCATCTGTTATATTCTATGATCCATGTATCAATAACTTTGTTTTCAATCAAAAGAGGAGACTTGCTAACCAGAAATGATGAGAGGAACTTTCTATTTTTGATTTCAACAATTAATATCAATAGGAAATACAATTCAAATTCAAGGACTCTATTGTTTATTAAATTGAATGAATTCATGTTACAGATCGTTCATGGACTCTTTTTCATAATGAATATAATTATTAAGAAAGAAACAAAAGTTAATTTCAAGGTTATTGCATGAAAAATAGTATCGATAACAGTAAGAGCAGCCTAATTAACGTGCGGTGATTTGAAAGTCTGATTATTTAGGAATTAAACAAGTTGACTTTTGTACGAAATTCAAACCATGATGAATGACTCCTTTTGCTGACAGATTTAAATAGATTTAGAGTTTTAAAGGTGTTTGTACTTGTTTCATTCAATTAGTATAATAGGTCGTTTAGCCGCATGTGTTATATTCTATGATCCATGTATCAAAAACTGTGTTTTCAATCAAAAGAGGAGACTTGCTAACCAGAAATGATGAGAGGAACTTTCTATTTTTGATTTCAACAATTGATATCAATAGGAAATACAATTCAAATTCAAGGACTCCATTGTTTATTAAATTGAATGAATTCATGATACAGATCGTTCATGGACTCTTTTTCATAATGAATATAATTATTAAGAAAGAAACAAAAGTTAATTTCAAGGTTTTTTAATGAAAAATAGTACCGGCAACAACAACAGCAGCCTAATTAACGTGTGGTGATTAGAAAGTCTCATTATTTAGGAATTAAACCAGTAGACTTTTGTACGAAATGCAAACCATGATGAATGACTCCTTTGGCTAATGGATTTAAATAGATTTAGTATTTTAAAAGTGTGGTTGTACTAGTTTCATTCAATTAATATAATAAGTCGTTTAGCGCATGTGTTATATTCTATGATCAATATATCAAAAAGTGTGTTTTTTGAATCAAAAGAGGAGACTTGCTAACCAGAAATGATGAGAGGAACTTTCTATTTTCGATTTCAACAATTAATATCAATAGTAAATACAATTCAAATTCAAGGACTCTATTGTTTATTAAATTGAATGAATTCATGTTACAGATCATTCATGGACTCTTTTTCATAATGAATATAATTATTAAGAAAAAAACAAAAGTTCATTTCAAGGTTATTGCATGAAAAATAGTACCGGGTAACAGTAAGAGCAGCCTAATTAACGTGCGGTGATTTGAAAGTCTGATTATTTAGGAATTAAACAAATTGACTTTTGTACGAAATTCAAACCATGATGAATGACTCCTTTTGCAGACGGATTTAAATAGATTTAGAGTTTTAAAAGTGTTTGTACTTGTTTCATTCAATTAATATAATCGTTTGTTTAGCCGCATGTGTTATATTCTATGATAAATGTATCAAACAGTGTTTTGAATCAAAAGAGGAGACTCGCTAACCAGAAATCATGAGAGGAACTTTCTATTTTTGATTTCAACAATTAATATCAATAGGAAATACAATTCAAATTCAAGGACTCTATCCTTTATTAAATTGAATGAATTCATGTTGTAGATCGTTCATGGACTCTTTTTCATAATGAATATAATTATTAAGAAAGAAACAAAAGTTCATTTCAAGGTTATTGCATGAAAAATAGTACCGGTAAAAGTAAGAGCAGCCTAATTAACGTGCGGTGATTTGAAAGTCTGATTATTTAGGAATTAAACAAATTGACTTTTGTGCGAAATTCAAACTATGATGAATGACTCCTTTTGCAGACGGATTTAAATAGATTTAGAGTTTTAAAAGTGTTTGTACTTGTTTCATTCAATTAATATAATAGTTTGTTTAGCGGCATGTGTTATATTCTATGATAAATGTATCAAAAAGTGTGTTTTGAATCAAAAGAGGAGACTTGCTAACCAGAAATGATGAGAGGAACTTTCTATTTTTGATTTCAGCCATTGATATCAATAGGAAATATAATTCAAATTCAAGGACTCCATTGTTTATTAAATTGAATGAATTCATGATACAGATCGTTCATGGACTCTTTTTCATAATGAATATAATTATTGAGAAAGAAACCAAAGTTAATTTCAAGGTTATTTAATGAAAAATAGTACCGGGAACAACAAGAGCAGCCTAATTAACGTGTGGTGATTTGAAAGTCTCATTATTTTAGGAATTAAACCAGTTGACTTTTGTACGAAATTCAAACCATGATGAATGACTCCTTTGGCTAATGGATTTAAATAGATTTAGAGTTTTAAAGGTGTTTGTACTAGTTTCATTCAATTAATATAATAGGTCGTTTACTCGCATGTCTTATATTCTATGATAAATGTATCAAAAAGTGTGTTTTGAATCAAAAGAGGAGACTTGCTAACCAGAAATGATGAGAGGAACTTTCTATTTTTGATTTCAACAATTAATATCAATGGGAAATAAAATTCAAATTCAAGGACTCTATTGTTTATTAAATTGAATGAATTCATGTTACAGATCGTTCATGGACTCTTTATCATAATGAATATAATTATTAAGAAAGAAACAAAAGTTCATTTCAAGGTTATTGCATGAAAAATAGTACCGGTAACAGTAAGAGCAGCCTAATTAACGTGCGGTGATTTGAAAGTCTGATTATTTATTAATTAAACAAATTGACTTTTGTACGAAATTCAAACCATGATGAATGACTCCTTTTGCTGACGGATTTAAATAGATTTAGAGTTTTAAAAGTGTTTGTACTTGTTTCATTCAATTAATATAATCGTTTGTTTAGCCGCATGTGTTATATTCTATGATAAATGTATCAAACAGTGTTTTGAATCAAAAGAGGAGACTCGCTAACCAGAAATCATGAGAGGAACTTTCTATTTTTGATTTCAACAATTAATATCAATAGGAAATACGATTCAAATTCAAGGACTCCATTGTTTATTAAATTGAATGAATTCATGTTGCAGATCGTTCATGGACTCTTTTTCATAATGAATATAATTATTAAGAAAGAAACAAAAGTTCATTTCAAGGTTATTGCATGAAAAATAGTACCGGTAACAGTAAGAGCAGCCTAATTAACGTGCGGTGATTTGAATGTCTGATTATTTAGGAATTAAACAAGTTGACTTTTGTACGAAATTCAAACCATGATGAATGACTCCTTTTGTTGATATATTTAAATAGATTTAGAGTTTTAAAGGTGTTTGTGGTTGTTTCATTCAATTAATATAATAGGTCGTTTAGCCGCATGTGTTATATTCTATGATCCATGTTTCAAAAAGTGTGTTTTGAATCAAAAGAGGAGACTTGCTAACCAGAAATGATGAGAGGAACTTTCTATTTTTGATTTCAACAATTGATATCAATAGGAAATACAATTCAAATTGAAGGACTCCATTGTTTATTAAATTGAATGAATTCATGATACAGATCGTTCATGGACTCTTTTTCATAATGAATATAATTATTAAGAAAGAAACAAAAGTTAATTTCAAGGTTTTTTTGCAATGAAAAATAGTACCGGCAACAACAAGAGCAGCCTAATTAACGTGTGGTGATTAGAAAGTCTCATTATTTAGAAATTAAACAAGTAGACTTTTGTACGAAATGCAAACCATGATGAATGACTCCTTTGGCTAATGGATTTAAATAGATTTAGAGTTTTAAAGGTGTTTGTACTAGTTTCATTCAATTAATATAATAGGTCGTTTAGCCGCATGTGTTATATTCTATGATCAATGTATCAAAAACTGTGTTTTGAATCAAAAGAGGAGACTGGCTAACCAGAAATGATGAGAGGAAATTTCTATTTTTGATTTCAACAATTGATATCAATAGGAAATACAATTCAAATTGAAGGACTCCATTGTTTATTAAATTGAATGAATTCATGATACAGATCGTTCATGGACTCTTTTTCATAATGAATATAATTATTAAGAAAGAAACAAAAGTTAATTTCAAGGTTTTTTAATGAAAAATAGTACCGGCAACAACAAGAGCAGCCTAATTAACGTGTGGTGATTAGAAAGTCTCATTATTTAGGAATTAAACCAGTAGACTTTTGTACGAAATGCAAACCATGATGAATGACTCCTTTGGCTAATGGATTTAAATAGATTTAGAGTTTTAAAGGTGTTTGTACTAGTTTCATTCAATTAATATAATAGGTCGTTTAGCCGCATGTGTTATATTCTATGATCAATGTATCAAAAACTGTGTTTTGAATCAAAAGAGGAGACTGGCTAACCAGAAATGATGAGAGGAACTTTCTATTTTTGATTTCAACAATTAATATCAATAGGAAATACAATTCAAATTCAAGGACTCTATTGTTTATTAAATTGAATGAATTCATGTCGAAGATCGTTCATGGACTCTTTTTCATAATGAATATAATTATTAAGAAAGAAACAAAAGTTCATTTCAAGGTTATTGCATGAAAAATAGTACCGGTAACAATAAGAGCAGCCTAATTAACGTGCGGTGTTTTGAAAGTCTGATTATTTAGGAATTAAACAAATTGACTTTTGTACGAAATTCAAACCATGATGAATGGCTCCTTTTGCTGACGGATTTAAATAGATTTAGTGTTTTAAAAGTGTTTGTACTTGTTTCATTCGATTAATATAATAGTTTGTTTAGCCGCATGTGTTATATTCTATGATAAATGTATCAAAAAGTGTGTTTTGAATCAAAAGAGGAGACTTGCTAACCAGAAATGATGAGAGGAACTTTCTATTTTTGATTTCAACAATTAATATCAATAGGAAATACAATTCAAATTTCAAGGACTCTATTGTTTATTAAATTGAATGAATTCATGTTACAGATCGTTCATGGACTCTTTTTTCATAATAATGAATATAATTATTAAGAAAGAAACAAAAGTTTATTTTCAAGGTTATTGCATGAAAAATAGTATCGATAACAGTAAGAGCAGCCTAATTAACGTGCGGTGATTTGAAAGTCTGATTATTTAGGAATTAAACAAATTGACTTTTGTACGAAATTCAAACCATGATGAATGACTCCTTTTGCTGACAGATTTAAATAGATTTAGAGTTTTAAAGGTGTTTGTACTTGTTTCATTCAATTAGTATAATAGGTCGTTTAGCCGCATGTGTTATATTCTATGATCCATGTATCAAAAACTGTGTTTTCAATCAAAAGAGGAGACTTGCTAACCAGAAATGATGAGAGGAACTTTCTATTTTTGATTTCAGCAATTGATATCAATAGGAAATACAATTCAAATTCAAGGACTCCATTGTTTATTAAATTGAATGAATTCATGATACAGATCGTTCATGGACTCTTTTTCATAATGAACATAATTATTAACAAAGAAACAAAAGTTCATTTCAAGGTTATTGCATGAAAAATAGTACCGGTAACAATAAGAGCAGCCTAATTAACGTGCGGTGATTTGAAAGTCTGATTATTTAGGAATTAAACAAATTGACTTTTGTACGAAATTCAAACCATGATGAATGACTCCTTTTGCTGACGGATTTAAATAGATTTAGAGTTTTAAAAGTGTTTGTACTTGTTTCATTCAATTAATATAATAGTTTGTTTAGCCGCATGTGTTATATTCTATGATAAATGTATCAAAAAGTGTGTTTTGAATCAAAAGAGGAGACTTGCTAACCAGAAATGATGAGAGGAACTTTCTATTTTTGATTTCAGCAATTGATATCAATAGGAAATACAATTCAAATTCAAGGACTCCATTGTTTATTAAATTGAATGAATTCATGATACAGATCGTTCATGGACTCTTTTTCATAATGAATATAATTATTAAGAAAGAAACAAAAGTTAATTTCAAGGTTATTTAATGAAAAATAGTACCGGTAACAACAAAAGAGCAGCCTAATTAACGTGTGGTGATTAGAAAGTCTGATTATTTAGGAATTAAACCAAATAGACTTTTGTACGAAATGCAAACCATGATGAATGACTCCTTTTGCTAATGGATTTAAATAGATTTAGAGTTTTAAAGGTGTTTGTACTAGTTTCATTCAATTAATATAATAGTTCGTTTAGCCGCATGTGTTATATTCTATGATAAATGTATCAAAAAGTGTGTTTTTTGAATCAAAAGAGGAGACTTGCTAACCAGAAATGATGAGAGGAACTTTCTATTTTTGATTTCAACAATTAATATCAATAGGAAATACAATTCAAATTCAAGGACTCTATTGTTTATTAAATTGAATGAATTCATGTTACAGATCGTTTGATGGACTCTTTTTCATAATGAATATAATTATTAAGAAAGAAACAAAAGTTCATTTCAAGGTTATTGCATGAAAAATAATAGTACCGGTAACAGTAAGAGCAGCCTAATTAACGTGCGGTGATTTGAAAGTCTGATTATTTTTAGGAATTAAACAAAATTGACTTTTGTACGAAATTCAAACCATGATGAATGACTCCTTTTGCTGACGGATTTAAATAGATTTAGAGTTTTAAAAGTGTTTGTACTTGTTTCATTCAATTAATATAATAGTTTGTGTTTAGCCGCATGTGTTATATTCTATGATAAATGTATCAAAAAGTGTGTTTTTTGAATCAAAAGAGGAGACTCGCTAACCAGAAATCATGAGAGGAACTTTCTATTTTTGATTTCAACAATTAATATCAATAGGAAATACGATTCAAATTCAAGGACTCCATTGTTTATTAAATTGAATGAATTCATGATACAGATCGTTCATGGACTCTTTTTCATAATGAATATAATTATTAAGAAAGAAACAAAAGTTCATTTCAAGGTTATTGCATGAAAAATAGTACCGGTAACAGTAAGAGAGCAGCCTAATTAACGTGCGGTGATTTGAAAGTCTGATTATTTAGGAATTAAACAAGTTGACTTTTGTACGAAATTCAAACCATGATGAATGACTCCTTTTGTTGATAGATTTAAATAGATTTAGAGTTTTAAAGGTGTTTGTGGTTGTTTCATTCAATTAATATAATAGGTCGTTTAGCCGCATGTGTTATATTCTATGATCCATGTTTCAAAAAGTGTGTTTTGAATCAAAAGAGGAGACTTGCTAACCAGAAATGATGAGAGGAACTTTCTATTTTTGATTTCAACAATTGATATCAATAGGAAATACAATTCAAATTGAAGGACTCCATTGTTTATTAAATTGAATGAATTCATGATACAGATCGTTCATGGACTCTTTTTCATAATGAATATAATTATTAAGAAAGAAACAAAAGTTAATTTCAAGGTTTTTTAATGAAAAATAGTACCGGCAACAACAAGAGCAGCCTAATTAACTTGTGGTGATTAGAAAGTCTCATTATTTAGAAATTAAACAAGTAGACTTTTGTACGAAATGCAAACCATGATGAATGACTCCTTTGGCTAATGGATTTAAATAGATTTAGAGTTTTAAAGGTGTTTGTACTAGTTTCATTCAATTAATATAATAGGTCGTTTAGCCGCATGTGTTATATTCTATGATCAATGTATCAAAAACTGTGTTTTGAATCAAAAGAGGAGACTGGCTAACCAGAAATGATGAGAGGAACTTTCTATTTTTGATTTCAACAATTAATATCAATAGGAAATACAATTCAAATTCAAGGACTCTATTGTTTATTAAATTGAATGAATTCATGTTGAAGATCGTTCATGGACTCTTTTTCATAATGAATATAATTATTAAGAAAGAAACAAAAGTTCATTTCAAGGTTATTGCATGAAAAATAGTACCGGTAAACAATAAGAGCAGCCTAATTAACGTGCGGTGATTTGAAAGTTCTGATTATTTAGGAATTAAAACAAATTGACTTTTGTACGAAATTCAAACCATGATGAATGGCTCCTTTTGCTGACGGATTTAAATAGATTTAGAGTTTTAAAAGTGTTTGTACTTGTTTCATTCGATTAATATAATAGTTTGTTTTTAGCCGCATGTGTTATATTCTATGATAAATGTATCAAAAAGTGTGTTTTTTGAATCAAAAGAGGAGACTTGCTAACCAGAAATGATGAGAGGAACTTTCTATTTTTGATTTCAACAATTAATATCAATAGGAAATACAATTCAAATTCAAGGACTCTATTGTTTATTAAATTGAATGAATTCATGTTACAGATCGTTCATGGACTCTTTTTCATAATGAATATAATTATTAGAAAGAAAGAAACAAAAGTTCATTTCAAGGTTATTGCATGAAAAATAGTACCGGTAACAGTAAGAGCAGCCTAATTTAACGTGCGGTGATTTGAAAGTCTGATTATTTAGGAATTAAACAAATTGACTTTTGTACGAAATTCAAACCATGATGAATGACTCCTTTTGCTCACGGATTTAAATAGATTTAGAGTTTTAAAAGTGTTTGTACTTGTTTCATTCAATTAATATAATAGTTTGTTTAGCCGCATGTGTTATATTCTATGATAAATGTATCAAAAAGTGTGTTTTGAATCAAAAGAGGAGACTCGCTAACCAGAAATCATGAGAGGAACTTTCTATTTTTGATTTCAACAATTAATATCAATAGGAAATACAATTCAAATTCAAGGACTCCATTGTTTATTAAATTGAATGAATTCATGATACAGATCGTTCATGGACTCTTTTTCATAATGAATATAATTATTAAGAAAGAAACAAAAGTTCATTTCAAGGTTATTGCATGAAAAATAGTACCGGTAACAGTAAGAGCAGCCCTAATTAACGTGCGGTGATTTGAAAAGTCTGATTATTTAGGAATTAAAAAAATTGACTTTTGTACGAAATTCAAACCATGATGAATGACTCCTTTTGCTGACGGATTTAAATAGATTTAGAGTTTTAAAAGTGTTTGTACTTGTTTCATTCAATTAATATAATAGTTTGTTTAGCCGCATGTGTTATATTCTATGATAAATGTATCAAAAAGTGTGTTTTGAATCAAAAGAGGAGACTCGCTAACCAGAAATCATGAGAGGAACTTTCTATTTTTGATTTCAACAATTAATATCAATAGGAAATACAATTCAAATTCAAGGACTCTATTGTTTATTAAATTGAATGAATTCATGTTACAGATCGTTCATGGACTCTTTTTCATAATGAATATAATTATTAAGAAAGAAACAAAAGTTCATTTCAAGGTTATTGCATGAAAAATAGTACCGGTAAAAGTAAGAGCAGCCTAATTAACGTGCGGTGATTCGAAAGTCTGATTATTTAGGAATTAAACAAATTGAATTTTGTACGAAATTCAAACCATGATGAATGACTCCTTTTGCTGACAGATTTAAATAGATTTAGAGTTTTAAAAGTGTTTGTACTTATTTCATTCAATTAATATAATAGTTTGTTTAGCCGCATGTGATATATTCTATGATAAATGTATCAAAAAGTGTGTTTTGAATCAAAAGAGGAGACTTGCTAACCAGAAATGATGAGAGGAACCTTCTATTTTTCATTTCAACAATTGATATCAATAGGAAACACAATTCAAATTCAAGGACTCCATTGTTTATTAAATTGAATGAATTCATGATATAGATCGTTCATGGACTCTTTTTCATAATGAATATAATTATTAAGAAAGAAAGAAAAGTTCATTTCAAGGTTATTGCATGAAAAATAGTACCGGTAACAGTAAGAGCAGCCTAATTAACGTGCGGTGATTTGAAAGTCTGATTATTTAGGAATTAAACAAATTGGCTTTTGTACGAAATTCAAACTATGATGAATGACTCCTTTTACTGACGGATCTAAATAGATTTAGAGTTCTAAAAGTGTTTGTACTTATTTCATTCAATTAATATAGTAGTTTGTTTAGCCGCATGTGTTATATTCTATGATAAATGTATCAAAAAGTGTGTTTTGAATCAAAAGAGGAGACTTGCTAACCAGAAATGATGAGAGGAACTTTCTATTTTTCATTTCAACAATTGATATCAATAGGAAACACAATTCAAATTCAAGGACTCCATTGTTTATTAAATTGAATGAATTCATGATATAGATCGTTCATGCACTCTTTTTCATAATGAATATAATTATTGATAAAGAAACAAAAGTTAATTTCATGGTTATTTAATGAAAAATAGTACCGGCAACAACAAGAGCAGCCTAATTAACGTGTGGTGATTAGAAAGTCTCATTATTTAGGAATTAAACAAATTGACTTTTGTACGAAATTCAAACCATGATGAATGACTCCTTTTGCTGACAGATTTAAATAGATTTAGAGTTTTAAAAGTGTTTGTACTTGTTTCATTCAATTAATATAATAGGTCGTTTAGCCGCATGTGTTATATTCTATGATAAATGTATCAAAAAGTGTGTTTTGAATCAAAAGAGGAGACTTGCTAACCAGAAATGATGAGAGGAACTTTCTATTTTTGATTTCAACAATTAATATCAATAGGAAATACAATTCAAATTCAAGGACTCCATTGTTTATTAAATTGAATGAATTCATGTTACAGATCATTCATGGACTCTTTTTCATAATGAATATAATTATTAAGAAAGAAACAAAAGTTAATTTCAAGGTTATTTAATGAAAAATAGTACCGGCAACAACAAGAGCAGCCTAATTAACGTGTGGTGATTAGAAAGTCTCATTATTTAGGAATTAAACCAGTAGACTTTTGTACGAAATGCAAACCATGATGAATGACTCCTTTGGCTAATGGATTTAAATAGATTTAGAGTTTTAAAGGTGTTTGTACTAGTTTCATTCAATTAATATAATAGGTCGTTTAGCCGCATGTTTTATATTCTATGATAAATGTATCAAAAAGTGTGTTTTGAATCAATAGAGGAGACTTGCTAACCAGAAATGATGAGAGGAACTTTCTATTTTTGATTTCAACAATTAATATCAATGGGAAATAAAATTCAAATTCAAGGACTCTATTGTTTATTAAATTGAATGAATTCATGTTACAGATCGTTCATGGACTCTTTATCATAATGAATATAATTATTAAGAAAGAAACAAAAGTTCATTTCAAGGTTATTGCATGAAAAATAGTACCGGTAACAGTAAGAGCAGCCTAATTAACGTGCGGTGATTTGAAAGTCTGATTATTTATTAATTAAACAAATTGACTTTTGTACGAAATTCAAACCATGATGAATGACTCCTTTTGCTGACGGATTTAAATAGATTTAGAGTTTTAAAAGTGTTTGTACTTGTTTCATTCAATTAATATAATCGTTTGTTTAGCCGCATGTGTTATATTCTATGATAAATGTATTAAACAGTGTTTTGAATCAAAAGAGGAGACTCGCTAACCAGAAATCACGAGAGGAACTTTCTATTTTTGATTTCAACAATTAATATCAATAGGAAATACGATTCAAATTCAAGGACTCCATTGTTTATTAAATTGAATGAATTCATGATACAGATCGTTCATGGACTCTTTTTCATAATGAATATAATTATTAAGAAAGAAACAAAAGTTCATTTCAAGGTTATTGCATGAAAAATAGTACCGGTAACAGTAAGAGCAGCCTAATTAACGTGCGGTGATTTGAATGTCTGATTATTTAGGAATTAAACAAGTTGACTTTTGTACGAAATTCAAACCATGATGAATGACTCCTTTTGTTGATATATTTAAATAGATTTAGAGTTTTAAAGGTGTTTGTGGTTGTTTTCATTCAATTAATATAATAGGTCGTTTAGCCGCATGTGTTATATTCTATGATCCATGTTTCAAAAAGTGTGTTTTGAATCAAAAGAGGAGACTTGCTAACCAGAAATGATGAGAGGAACTTTCTATTTTTGATTTCAACAATTGATATCAATAGGAAATACAATTCAAATTGAAGGACTCCATTGTTTATTAAATTGAATGAATTCATGATACAGATCGTTCATGGACTCTTTTTCATAATGAATATAATTATTAAGAAAGAAACAAAAGTTAATTTCAAGGTTTTTTAATGAAAAATAGTACCGGCAACAACAAGAGCAGCCTAATTAACGTGTGGTGATTAGAAAGTCTCATTATTTAGAAATTAAACAAGTAGACTTTTGTACGAAATGCAAACCATGATGAATGACTCCTTTGGCTAATGGATTTAAATAGATTTAGAGTTTTAAAGGTGTTTGTACTAGTTTCATTCAATTAATATAATAGGTCGTTTAGCCGCATGTGTTATATTCTATGATCAATGTATCAAAAACTGTGTTTTGAATCAAAAGAGGAGACTGGCTAACCAGAAATGATGAGAGGAACTTTCTATTTTTGATTTCAACAATTAATATCAATAGGAAATACAATTCAAATTCAAGGACTCTATTGTTTATTAAATTGAATGAATTCATGTTGAAGATCGTTCATGGACTCTTTTTCATAATGAATATAATTATTAAGAAAGAAACAAAAGTTCATTTCAAGGTTATTGCATGAAAAATAGTACCGGTAACAATAAGAGCAGCCTAATTAACGTGCGGTGTTTTGAAAGTCTGATTATTTAGGAATTAAACAAATTGACTTTTGTACGAAATTCAAACCATGATGAATGGCTCCTTTTGCTGACGGATTTAAATAGATTTAGAGTTTTAAAAGTGTTTGTACTTGTTTCATTCGATTAATATAATAGTTTGTTTAGCCGCATGTGTTATATTCTATGATAAATGTATCAAAAAGTGTGTTTTGAATCAAAAGAGGAGACTCGCTAACCAGAAATCATGAGAGGAACTTTCTATTTTTTATTTCAACAATTAATATCAATAGGAAATACAATTCAAATTCAAGGACTCTATTGTTTATTAAATTGAATGAATTCATGTTACAGATCGTTCATGGACTCTTTTTCATAATGAATATAATTATTAAGAAAGAAACAAAAGTTCATTTCAAGGTTATTGCATGAAAAATAGTACCGGTAAAAGTAAGAGCAGCCTAATTAACGTGCGGTGATTTGAAAGTCTGATTATTTAGGAATTAAACAAATTGAATTTTGTACGAAATTCAAACCATGATGAATGACTCCTTTTGCTGACGGATTTAAATAGATTTAGAGTTCTAAAAGTGTTTGTACTTGTTTCATTCAATTAATATAATAGTTTGTTTAGCCGCATGTGTTATATTCTATGATAAATGTATCAAAAAGTGTGTTTTGAATCAAAAGAGGAGACTTGCTAACCAGAAATGATGAGAGGAACTTTCTATTTTTGATTTCAACAATTAATATCAATGGGAAATACAATTCAAATTCAAGGACTCTATTGTTTATTAAATTGAATGAATTCATGTTACAGATCGTTCATGGACTCTTTTTCATAATGAATATAATTATTAAGAAAAAGAAACAAAAGTTCATTTCAAGGTTATTGCATGAAAAATAGTACCGGTAACAGTAAGAGCAGCCTAATTAACGTGCGGTGCGGTGATTTGAAAGTCTGATTATTTAGGAATTAAACAAATTGACTTTTGTACGAAATTCAAACCATGATGAATGACTCCTTTTGCTGACGGATTTAAATAGATTTAGAGTTCTAAAAGTGTTTGTACTTGTTTCATTCAATTAATATAATAGTTTGTTTAGCCGCATGTGTGTTATATTCTATGATAAATGTATCAAACAGTGTTTTTGAATCAAAAGAGGAGACTCGCTAACCAGAAATCATGAGAGGAACTTTCTATTTTTTTGATTTCAACAATTAATATCAATAGGAAAATACAATTCAAATTCAAGGACTCTATTGTTTATTAAATTGAATGAATTCATGTTACAGATCGTTCATGGACTCTTTTTCATAATGAATATAATTATTAAGAAAGAAACAAAAGTTCATTTCAAGGTTATTGCATGAAAAAAAATAGTACCGGTAAAAGTAAGAGCAGCCTAATTAACGTGCGGTGATTTGAAAGTCTGATTATTTAGGAATTAAACAAATTGACTTTTGTACGAAATTCAAACCATGATGAATGACTCCTTTTGCTGACAGATTTAAATAGATTTAGAGTTTTAAAAGTGTTTGTACTTGTTTCATTCAATTAATATAATAGTTTGTTTAGCCGCATGTGTTATATTCTATGATAAATGTATCAAAAAGTGTGTTTTGAATCAAAAGAGGAGACTTGCTAACCAGAAATGATGAGAGGAACTTTCTATTTTTGATTTCAACAATTGATATCAATAGGAAATACAATTCAAATTCAAGGACTCCATTGTTTATTAAATTGAATGAATTCATGATATAGATCGTTCATGGACTCTTTTTCATAATGAATATAATTATTGAGAAAGAAACAAAAGTTAATTTCAAGGTTATTTAATGAAAAATAGTACCGGCAACAACAAGAGCAGCCTAATTAACGTGTGGTGATTAGAAAGTCTCATTATTTAGGAATTAAACTAGTAGACTTTTGTACGAAATGTAAACCATGATGAATGACTCCTTTGGCTAATGGATTTAAATAGATTTAGAGTTTTAAAGGTGTTTGTACTAGTTTCATTCAATTAATATAACAGGTCGTTTAGCCGCATGTGTTATATTCTATGATAAATGTATCATAAAGTGTGGTTTGAATCAAAAGAGGAGACTTGCTAACCAGAAATGATGAGAGGAACTTTCTATTTTTGATTTCAACAATTAATATCAATAGGAAATACAATTCAAATTCAAGGACTCCATTGTTTATTAAATTGAATGAATTCATGTTACAGATCATTCATGGACTCTTTTTCATAATGAATATAATTATTAAGAAAGAAACAAAAGTTAATTTCAAGGTTATTTAATGAAAAATAGTACCGGGTAACAACAAGAGCAGCCTAATTAACGTGCGGGTGATTTGAAAGTCTGATTATTTAGGAATTAAACCAGTAGACTTTTGTACAAAATGCAAACCATGATGAATGACTCCTTTTGCTGACGGATTTAAATAGATTTAGAGTTTTAAAGGTGTTTGTACTTGTTTCATTCAATTAATATAATAGGTCGTTTAGCCGCATGTGTTATATTCTATGATCCATGTATCAAAAACTGTGTTTTCAATCAAAGGAGCAGACTTGCTAACCAGAAATGATGAGAGGAACTTTCTATTTTTGATTTCAACAATTGATATCAATAGGAAATACAATTCAAATTCAAGGACTCCATTGTTTATTAAATTGAATGAATTCATGATACAGATCGTTCATGGACTCTTTTTCATAATGAATATAATTATTAAGAAAGAAACAAAAGTTAATTTCAAGGTTATTTAATGAAAAATAGTACCGGCAACAACAAGAGCAGCCTAATTAACGTGTGGTGATTAGAAAGTCTCATTATTTAGGAATTAAACCAGTAGACTTTTGTACGAAATGCAAACCATGATGAATGACTCCTTTGGCTAATGGATTTAAATAGATTTAGAGTTTTAAAGGTGTTTGTACTAGTTTCATTCAATTAATATAAAAGGTCGTTTAG
Organism: Ceriops zippeliana; assembly: GCA_037897445.1. Lineage (NCBI taxonomy): Eukaryota > Viridiplantae > Streptophyta > Magnoliopsida > Malpighiales > Rhizophoraceae > Ceriops > Ceriops zippeliana. The sequence goes on along the minus strand of JBAPLH010001390.1, from coordinate 117,398 downwards.
CCGCATGTCTTATATTCTATGATAAATGTATCAAAAAGTGTGTTTTGAATCAATAGAGGAGACTTGCTAACCAGAAATGATGAGACGAACTTTCTATTTTTGATTTCAACAATTAATATCAATGGGAAATACAATTCAAATTCAAGGACTCTATTGTTTATTAAATTGAATGAATTCATGTTACAGATCGTTCATGGACTCTTTTTCATAATGAATATAATTATTAAGAAAGAAACAAAAGTTCATTTCAAGGTTATTGCATGAAAAATAGTACCGGTAACAGTAAGAGCAGCCTAATTAACATGCGGTGATTTGAAAGTCTGATTATTTAGGAATTAAACAAATTGACTTTTGTACGAAATTCAAACCATGATGAATGACTCCTTTTGCTGACGGATTTAAATAGATTTAGAGTTCTAAAAGTGTTTGTAATTGTTTCATTCAATTAAGATAATAGTTTGTTTAGCCGCATGTGTTATATTCTATGATCCATGTATCAAAAAGTGTGTTTTGAATCAAAAGAGGAGACTCGCTAACCAGAAATCATGAGAGGAACTTTCTATTTTTGATTTCAACAATTAATATCAATAGGAAATACAATTCAAATTCAAGGACTCTATTGTTTATTAAATTGAATGAATTCATGTTACAGATCGTTCATTGACTCTTTTTCATAATGAATATAATTATTAAGAAAGAACCAAAAGCTCATTTCAAGGTTATTGCATGAAAAATAGTACCGGTAAAAGTAAGAGCAGCCTAATTAACGTGCGGTGATTCGAAAGTCTGATTATTTAGGAATTAAACAAATTGAATTTTGTACGAAATTCAAACCATGATGAATGACTCCTTTTGCTGACAGATTTAAATAGATTTAGAGTTTTAAAAGTGTTTGTACTTATTTCATTCAATTAATATAATAGTTTGTTTAGCCGCATGTGATATATTCTATGATAAATGTATCAAAAAGTGTGTTTTGAATCAAAAGAGGAGACTTGCTAACCAGAAATGATGAGAGGAACTTTCTATTTTTGATTTCAACAATTAATATCAATGGGAAATACAATTCAAATTCAAGGACTCTATTGTTTATTAAATTGAATGAATTCATGTTACAGATCGTTCATGGACTCTTTTTCATAATGAATATAATTATTAAGAAAGAAAGAAAAGTTCATTTCAAGGTTATTGCATGAAAAATAGTACCGGTAACAGTAAGAGCAGCCTAATTAACGTGCGGTGATTTTAAAGTCTGATTATTTAGGAATTAAACAAATTGGCTTTTGTACGAAATTCAAACTATGATGAATGACTCCTTTTGCTGACGGATCTAAATAGATTTAGAGTTCTAAAAGTGTTTGTACTTATTTCATTCAATTAATATAGTAGTTTGTTTAGCCGCATGTGTTATATTCTATGATAAATGTATCAAAAAGTGTGTTTTGAATCAAAAGAGGAGACTTGCTAACCAGAAATGATGAGAGGAACTTTCTATTTTTCATTTCAACAATTGATATCAATAGGAAACACAATTCAAATTCAAGGACTCCATTGTTTATTAAATTGAATGAATTCATGATATAGATCGTTCATGCACTCTTTTTCATAATGAATATAATTATTGATAAAGAAACAAAAGTTAATTTCATGGTTATTTAATGAAAAATAGTACCGGCAACAACAAGAGCAGCCTAATTAACGTGTGGTGATTAGAAAGTCTCATTATTTAGTAATTAAACCAGTAGACTTTTGTACGAAATGCAAACCATGATGAATGACTACTTTGGCTAATGGATTTAAATAGATTTAGAGTTTTAAAGGTGTTTGTACTAGTTTCATTCAATTAATATAACAGGTCGTTTAGCCGCATGTGTTATATTCTATGATAAATGTATCATAAAGTGTGGTTTGAATCAAAAGAGGAGACTTGCTAACCAGAAATGATGAGAGGAACTTTCTATTTTTGATTTCAACAATTAATATCAATAGGAAATACAATTCAAATTCAAGGACTTCATTGTTTATTAAATTGAATGAATTCATGTTACAGATCATTCATGGACTCTTTTTCATAATGAATATAATTATTAAGAAAGAAACAAAAGTTAATTTCAAGGTTATTTAATGAAAAATAGTACCGGCAACAACAAGAGCAGCCTAATTCACGTGTGGTGATTAGAAAGTCTCATAATGTAGGAATTAAACCAGTAGACTTTTGTACAAAATGCAAACCATGATGAATGACTCCTTTGGCTAATGGATTTAAATAGATTTAGAGTTTTAAAGGTGTTTGTACTTGTTTCAATCAATTAATATAATAGGTCGTATAGCCGCATGTGTTATATTCTATGATCCATGTATCAAAAACTGTGTTTTCAATCAAAAGAGGAGACTTGCTATCCAGAAATGATGAGAGGAACTTTCTATTTTTGATTTCAACAATTAATATCAATAGGAAATACAATTCAAATTGAAAGACTCTATTGTTTATTAAATTGAATGAATTCATGTTACAGATCGTTCATTGACTCTTTTTCATAATGAATATAATTATTAAGAGAGAAACAAAAGTTCATTTCAAGGTTATTGCATGAAAAATAGTACCGGTAAAAGTAAGAGCAGCCTAATTAACATGCGGTGATTTGAAAGTCTGATTATTTAGGAATTAAACAAATTGACTTTTGTACGAAATTCAAACCATGATGAATGACTCCTTTTGCTAACGGATTTAAATAGATTTAGAGTTCTAAAAGTGTTTGTACTTGATTCATTCAATTAATATAATAGTTTGTTTAGCCGCATGTGTTATATTCTATGATAAATGTATCAAACAGTGTTTTGAATCAAAAGAGGAGACTCGCTAACCAGAAATCATGAGAGGAACTTTCTATTTTTGATTTCAACAATTAATATCAATAGGAAATACAATTCAAATTCAAGGACTCTATTGTTTATTAAATTGAATGAATTCATGTTACAGATCGTTCATTGACTCTTTTTCATAATGAATATAATTATTAAGAAAGAACCAAAAGCTCATTTCAAGGTTATTGCATGAAAAATAGTACCGGTAAAAGTAAGAGCAGCCTAATTAACGTGCGGTGATTTGAAAGTCTGATTATTTAGGAATTAAACAAATTGACTTTTGTACGAAATTCAAACCATGATGAATGACTCCTTTTGCTGACGGATTTAAATAGATTTAGAGTTCTAAAAGTGTTTGTAATTGTTTCATTCAATTAATATAATAGTTTGTTTAGCCGCATGTGTTATATTCTATGATCCATGTATCAAAAAGTGTGTTTTGAATCAAAAGAGGAGACTCGCTAACCAGAAATCATGAGAGGAACTTTCTATTTTTGATTTCAACAATTAATATCAATAGGAAATACAATTCAAATTCAAGGACTCTATCGTTTATTAAATTGAATGAATTCATGTTGTAGATCGTTCATGGACTCTTTTTCATAATGAATATAATTATTCAGAAAGAAACAAAAGTTCATTTCAAGGTTATTGCATGAAAAATAGTACCGGTAAAAGTAAGAGCAGCCTAATTAACGTGCGGTGGTTTGAAAGTTTGATTATTTAGGAATTAAACAAATTGACTTTTGTACGAAATTCAAACCATGATGAATGAATCCTTTTGCTAACGGATTTAAATAGATTTAGAGTTCTAAAAGTGTTTGTACTTGTTTCATTCAATTAATATAATAGTTTGTTTAGCCGCATGTGTTATATTCTATGATAAACGTATCAAACAGTGTTTTGAATCAAAAGAGGAGACTCGCTAACCAGAAATCATGAGAGGAACTTTCTATTTTTGATTTCAACAATTAATATCAATAGGAAACACAATTCAAATTCAAGGACTCTATTGTTTATTAAATTGAATGAATTCATGTTGCAAATCGTTCATTGACTCTTTTTCATAATGAATACAATTATTAAGAAAGAAACAAAAGTTCATTTCAAGGTTATTGCATGAAAAATAGTACCGGTAAAAGTAAGAGCAGCATAATTAACGTGCGGTGATTTGAAAGTCTGATTATTTAGGAATTAAACAAATTGACTTTTGTACGAAATTCAAACCATGATGAATGACTCCTTTTGCTGACAGATTTAAATAGATTTAGAGTTTTAAAAGTGTTTGTACTTGTTTCATTCAATTAATATAATAGTTTGTTTAGCCGCATGTGATATATTCTATGATAAATGTATCAAAAAGTGTGTTTTGAATCAAAAGAGGAGACTTGCTAACCAGAAATGATGAGAGGAACCTTCTATTTTTCATTTCAACAATTGATATCAATAGGAAACACAATTCAAATTCAAGGACTCCATTGTTTATTAAATTGAATGAATTCATGATATAGATCGTTCATGGACTCTTTTTCATAATGAATATAATTATTAAGAAAGAAAGAAAAGTTCATTTCAAGGTTATTGCATGAAAAATAGTACCGGTAACAGTAAGAGCAGCCTAATTAACGTGCGGTGATTTGAAAGTCTGATTATTTAGGAATTAAACAAATTGGCTTTTGTACGAAATTCAAACTATGATGAATGACTCCTTTTACTGACGGATCTAAATAGATTTAGAGTTCTAAAAGTGTTTGTACTTATTTCATTCAATTAATATAGTAGTTTGTTTAGCCGCATGTGTTATATTCTATGATAAATGTATCAAAAAGTGTGTTTTGAATCAAAAGAGGAGACTTGCTAACCAGAAATGATGAGAGGAACTTTCTATTTTTCATTTCAACAATTGATATCAATAGGAAACACAATTCAAATTCAAGGACTCCATTGTTTATTAAATTGAATGAATTCATGATATAGATCGTTCATGGACTCTTTTTCATAATGAATATAATTATTGATAAAGAAACAAAAGTTAATTTCAAGGTTATTTAATGAAAAATAGTACCGGCAACAACAAGAGCAGCGTAATTAACGTGTGGTGATTAGAAAGTCTCATTATTTAGGAATTAAACCAGTAGACTTTTGTACGAAATGCAAACCATGATGAATGACTCCTTTGGCTAATGGATTTAAATAGATTTAGAGTTTTAAAGGTGTTTGTACTAGTTTCATTCAATTAATATAACAGGTCGTTTAGCCGCATGTGTTATATTCTATGATAAATGTATCATAATGTGTGGTTTGAATCAAAAGAGGAGACTTGCTAACCAGAAATGATGAGAGGAACTTTCTATTTTTGATTTCAACAATTAATATCAATAGGAAATACAATTCAAATTCAAGGACTCCATTGTTTATTAAATTGAATGAATTCATGTTACAGATCGTTCATGGACTCTTTTTCATAATGAATATAATTATTAAGAAAGAAACAAAAGTTAATTTCAAGGTTATTTAATGAAAAATAGTACCGGCAACAACAAGAGCAGCGTAATTAACGTGTGGTGATTAGAAAGTCTCATTATTTAGGAATTAAACCAGTAGACTTTTGTACGAAATGCAAAGAATGATGAATGACTACTTTGGCTAATGGATTTAAATAGATTTAGAGTTTTAAAGGTGTTTGTACTTGTTTCAATCAATTAATATAATAGGTCGTATAGCCGCATGTGTTATATTCTATGATCCATGTATCAAAAAGTGTGTTTTGAATCAAAAGAGGAGACTTGCTATCCAGAACTGATGAGAGGAATTTTCTATTTTTGATTTCTACAATTAATATCAATAGGAAATACAATTCAAATTCAAGGACTCCATTGTTTATTAAATTGAATGAATTCATGATACAGATCGTTCATGGACTCTTTTTCATAATGAATATAATTATTAAGAAAGAAACAAAAGTTAATTTCAAGGTTATTTAATGAAAAATAGTACCGGCAACAACAAGAGCAGCCTAATTAACGTGTGGTGATTAGAAAGTCTCATTATTTAGGAATTAAACCAGTAGACTTTTGTACGAAATGCAAAGAATGATGAATGACTCCTTTGGCTAATGGATTTAAATAGATTTAGAGTTTTAAAGGTGTTTGTACTAGTTTCATTCAATTAATATAATAGGTCGTTTAGCCGCATGTGTTATATTCTATGATCAGTGTATCAAAAAGTGTGTTTTGAATCAAAAGAAGAGACTTGCTAACCAGAAATGATGAGAGGAACTTTCTATTTTTGATTCCAACAATTAATATCAATAGGAAATACAATTCAAATTCAAGGACTCTATTGTTTATTAAATTGAATGAATTCATGTTACAGATCGTTCATGGACTCTTTATCATAATGAATATAATTATTAAGAAAGAAACAAAAGTTCATTTCAAGGTTATTGCATGAAAAATAGTACCGGTAACAGTAAGAGCAGGCTAATTAACGTGCGGTGATTTGAAAGTCTGATTATTTATTAATTAAACAAATTGACTTTTGTACGAAATTCAAACCATGATGAATGACTCCTTTTGCTGACGGATTTAAATAGATTTAGAGTTTTAAAAGTGTTTGTACTAGTTTCATTCAATCAATATAATAGGTCGTTTAGCCGCATGTGTTATATTCTATGATCAGTGTATCAAAAAGTGTGTTTTGAATCAAAAGAAGAGACTTGCTAACAAGAAATGATGAGAGGAACTTTCTATTTTTGATTTCAACAATTAATATCAATGGGAAATAAAATTCAAATTCAAGGACTCTATTGTTTATTAGATTGAATGAATTCATGTTACAGATCGTTCATGGACTCTTTATCATAATGAATATAATTATTAAGAAAGAAACAAAAGTTCATTTTAAGGTTATTGCATGAAAAATAGTACCGGTAACAGTAAGAGCAGCCTAATTAACGTGCGGTGATTTGAAAGTCTGATTATTTATTAATTAAACCATTAGACTTTTGTAGGAAATGCAAACCATGATGAATGACTCCTTTGGCTAATGGATTTAAATAGATTTAGAGTTTTAAAGGTGTTTGTACTAGTTTCATTCAATTAATATAATAGGTCGTTTAGCCGCATGTGTTATATTCTATGATCAATGTATCAAAAAGTGTGTTTTGAATCAAAAGAGGAGACTTGCTAACCAAAAATGATGAGAGGAACTTTCTATTTTTGATTTCAACAATTAATATCAATAGGAAATACAATTCAAATTCAAGGACTCGATTGTTTATTAAATTGAATGAATTCATGTTACAGATCGATCATGGACTCTTTTTCATAATGAATATAATTATTAAGAAAGATACAAAAGTTCATTTCAAGGCTATTGCATGAAAAATAGTACCGGTAACAGTAAAAGCAGCCTAATTAAAGTGCGGTTATTTGAAAGTCTGATTATTTAGGAATTAAGCAAGTTGACTTTTGTACGAAATTCAAACGATGATGAATGACTCCTTTTGCTGGCGGATTTAAATAGATTTAGAGTTTTAAAGGTGTTTGTACTAGTTTCATTCAATTAATATAATAGGTTGTTTAGCCGCATATGTTATATTCTATGATCCATGTATCAAAAACTGTGTTTTCAATCAAAAGTGGAGACTTGCTAACCAGAAATGATGAGAGGAACTTTCTATTTTTGATTTCAACGATTGATATCAATAGGAAATACAATTCAAATTCAAGGACTCCAGTGTTTATTAAATTGAATGAATTCATGATACAGATCGTTCATGGACTCTTTTTCATAATGAATATAATTATTAAGAAAGAAACAAAAGTTAATTTGAAGGTTATTTAATGAAAAATTGTACCGACAACAACAAGAGCAGCCTAATTAACGTGTGGTGATTAGAAAGTCACATTATTTAGGAATTAAACAAGTAGACTTTTGTACGAAATGCAAACCATGGTGAATGACTCCTTTGGCTAATGGATTTAAATAGATTTAGAATTTTAAAGGTGTTTGTACTAGTTTCATTCAATTAATATAATAGGTCGTTTAGCCGCATGTGTTATATTCTATGATCAATGTATCAAAAATTGTGTTTTGAATCAAAGGAGGAGACTTGCTAACCAAAAATGATGAGAGGAACTTTCTATTTTTGATTTCAACAATTAATATCAATAGGAAATACAATTCAAATTCAAGGACTCGATTGTTTATTAAATTGAATGAATTCATGTTACAGATCGATCATGGACTCTTTTTCATAATGAATATAATTATTAAGAAAGATACAAAATTTCATTTCAAGGTTATTTAATGAAAAATAGTACCGGCAACAACAAGAGCAGCGTAATTAACGTGTGGTGATTAGAAAGTCTCATTATTTAGGAATTAAACCAGTAGACTTTTGTACGAAATGCAAAGAATGATGAATGACTACTTTGGCTAATGGATTTAAATAGATTTAGAGTTTTAAAGGTGTTTGTACTTGTTTCAATCAATTAATATAATAGGTCGTATAGCCGCATGTGTTATATTCTATGATCCATGTATCAAAAAGTGTGTTTTGAATCAAAAGAGGAGACTTGCTATCCAGAACTGATGAGAGGAATTTTCTATTTTTGATTTCTACAATTAATATCAATAGGAAATACAATTCAAATTCAAGGACTCCATTGTTTATTAAATTGAATGAATTCATGATACAGATCGTTCATGGACTCTTTTTCATAATGAATATAATTATTAAGAAAGAAACAAAAGTTAATTTCAAGGTTATTTAATGAAAAATAGTACCGGCAACAACAAGAGCAGCCTAATTAACGTGTGTGGTGATTAGAAAGTCTCATTATTTAGGAATTAAACCAGTAGACTTTTGTACGAAATGCAAAGAATGATGAATGACTCCTTTGGCTAATGGATTTAAATAGATTTAGAGTTTTAAAGGTGTTTGTACTAGTTTCATTCAATTAATATAATAGGTCGTTTAGCCGCATGTGTTATATTCTATGATCAGTGTATCAAAAAGTGTGTTTTGAATCAAAAGAAGAGACTTGCTAACCAGAAATGATGAGAGGAACTTTCTATTTTTGATTCCAACAATTAATATCAATAGGAAATACAATTCAAATTCAAGGACTCTATTGTTTATTAAATTGAATGAATTCATGTTACAGATCGTTCATGGACTCTTTATCATAATGAATATAATTATTAAGAAAGAAACAAAAGTTCATTTCAAGGTTATTGCATGAAAAATAGTACCGGTAACAGTAAGAGCAGCCTAATTAACGTGCGGTGATTTGAAAGTCTGATTATTTATTAATTAAACAAATTGACTTTTGTACGAAATTCAAACCATGATGAATGACTCCTTTTGCTGACGGATTTAAATAGATTTAGAGTTTTAAAAGTGTTTGTACTAGTTTCATTCAATCAATATAAATAGGTCGTTTAGCCGCATGTGTTATATATTCTATGATCAGTGTATCAAAAAGTGTGTTTTTGAATCAAAAGAAGAGACTTGCTAACAAGAAAAATGATGAGAGGAACTTTCTATTTTTGATTTCAACAATTAATATCAATGGGAAATAAAATTCAAATTCAAGGACTCTATTGTTTATTAGATTGAATGAATTCATGTTACAGATCGTTCATGGACTCTTTATCATAATGAATATAATTATTAAGAAAGAAACAAAAGTTCATTTTAAGGTTATTGCATGAAAAATAGTACCGGTAACAGTAAGAGCAGCCTAATTAACGTGCGGTGATTTGAAAGTCTGATTATTTATTAATTAAACCATTAGACTTTTGTAGGAAATGCAAACCATGATGAATGACTCCTTTGGCTAATGGATTTAAATAGATTTAGAGTTTTAAAGGTGTTTGTACTAGTTTCATTCAATTAATATAATAGGTCGTTTAGCCGCATGTGTTATATTCTATGATCAATGTATCAAAAAGTGTGTTTTGAATCAAAAGAGGAGACTTGCTAACCAAAAATGATGAGAGGAACTTTCTATTTTTGATTTCAACAATTAATATCAATAGGAAATACAATTCAAATTCAAGGACTCGATTGTTTATTAAATTGAATGAATTCATGTTACAGATCGATCATGGACTCTTTTTCATAATGAATATAATTATTAAGAAAGATACAAAAGTTCATTTCAAGGCTATTGCATGAAAAATAGTACCGGTAACAGTAAAAGCAGCCTAATTAAAAGTGCGGTTATTTGAAAGTCTGATTATTTAGGAATTAAGCAAGTTGACTTTTGTACGAAATTCAAACGATGATGAATGACTCCTTTTGCTGGCGGATTTAAATAGATTTAGAGTTTTAAAGGTGTTTGTACTAGTTTCATTCAATTAATATAATAGGTTGTTTAGCCGCATATGTTATATTCTATGATCCATGTATCAAAAACTGTGTTTTCAATCAAAAGTGGAGACTTGCTAACCAGAAATGATGAGAGGAACTTTCTATTTTTGATTTCAACGATTGATATCAATAGGAAATACAATTCAAATTCAAGGACTCCAGTGTTTATTAAATTGAATGAATTCATGATACAGATCGTTCATGGACTCTTTTTCATAATGAATATAATTATTAAGAAAGAAACAAAAGTTAATTTGAAGGTTATTTAATGAAAAATTGTACCGACAACAACAAGAGCAGCCTAATTAACGTGTGGTGATTAGAAAGTCACATTATTTAGGAATTAAACAAGTAGACTTTTGTACGAAATGCAAACCATGGTGAATGACTCCTTTGGCTAATGGATTTAAATAGATTTAGAATTTTAAAGGTGTTTGTACTAGTTTCATTCAATTAATATAATAGGTCGTTTAGCCGCATGTGTTATATTCTATGATCAATGTATCAAAAATTGTGTTTTGAATCAAAGGAGGAGACTTGCTAACCAGAAATGATGAGAGGAACTTTCTATTTTTGATTTCAACAATTAATATCAATAGGAAATATAATTCAAATTCAAGGACTCTATTGTTTATTAAATTGAATGAATTCATGTTACAGATCGTTGATGGACTCTTTTTCATAATGAATATAATTATTAAGAAAGAAACAAAAGTTCATTTCAAGGTTATTGCATGAAAAATAGTACCGGTAACAGTAAGAGGAGCCTAATTAACGTGCAGTGATTTAAAAGTCTGATTATTTAAGAATTAAGCAAGTTGACTTTTGTATGAAATTCAAACCATGATGTATGACTCCTTTTGCTGATGGATTTAAATAGATTTAGAGTTTTAAAGGTGTTTGTACTAGTTTCATTCAATTAATATAATAGGTCGTTTAGCCGCATATGTTATATTCTATGATCCATGTATCAAAAACTGTGTTTTCAATCAAAAGAGGAGACTTGCTAACCAGAAATGATGAGAGGAACTTTCTATTTTTGATTTGAACAATTGATATCAATAGGAAATACAATTCAAATTCAAGGACTCGATTGTTTATTAAATTGAATGAATTCATGATACAGATCGTTCATGGACTCTTTTTCATAATGAATATAATTATTAAGAAAGAAACAAAAGTTAATTTCAAGGTTATTTAATGAAAAATTGTACCGACAACAACAAGAGCAGCCTAATTAACGTGTGGTGATTAGAAAGTCTCATTATTTAGGAATTAAACCATTAGACTTTTGTACGAAATGCAAACCATGATGAATGACTCATTTGGCTAATGGATTTATATAGATTTAGAGTTTTAAAGGTGTTTGTACTAGTTTCATTCAATTAATATAATAGGTCGTTTAGCCGCATGTGTTATATTCTATGATCAATGTATCAAAAAGTGTGTTTTGAATCAAAAGAGGAGACTTGCTAACCAAAAATGATGAGAGGAACTTTCTATTTTTGATTTCAACAATTAATATCAATAGGAAATACAATTCAAATTCAAGGACTCGATTGTTTATTAAATTGAATGAATTCATGTTACAGATCGATCATGGACTCTTTTTCATAATGAATATAATTATTAAGAAAGATACAAAATTTCATTTCAAGGTTATTGCATGAAAAATAGTACCGGTAACAGTAAAAGCAGCCTAATTAAAGTGCGGTTATTTGAAAGTCTGATTATTTAGGAATTAAGCAAGTTGACTTTTGTACGAAATTCAAAAGATGATGAATGACTCCTTTTGCTGGCGGATTTAAATAGATTTAGAGTTTTAAAGGTGTTTGTACTAGTTTCATTCAATTAATATAATAGGTCGTTTAGCCGCACATGTTATATTCTATGATCCATGTATCAAAAACTGTGTTTTCAATCAAAAGAGGAGACTTGCTAACCAGAAATGATGAGAGGAACTTTCTATTTTTGATTTGAACAATTGATATCAATAGGAAATACAATTCAAATTCAAGGACTCGATTGTTTATTAAATTGAATGAATTCATGATACAGATCGTTCATGGACTCTTTTTCATAATGAATATAATTATTAAGAAAGAAACAAAAGTTAATTTCAAGGTTATTTAATGAAAAATTGTACCGACAACAACAAGAGCAGCCTAATTAACGTGTGGTGATTAGAAAGTCTCATTATTTAGGAATTAAAACATTAGACTTTTGTATGAAATGCAAACCATGATGAATGACTCCTTTGGCTAATGGATTTAAATAGATTTAGAGTTTTAAAGGTGTTTGTACTAGTTTCATTCAATTAATATAATAGGTCGTTTAGCCGCATGTGTTATATTCTATGATCAATGTATCAAAAAGTGTGTTTTGAATCAAAAGAGGAGACTTGCTAACGAAAAATGATGAGAGGAACTTTCTATTTTTGATTTCAACAATTAATATCAATAGGAAATACAATTCAAATTCAAGGACTCGATTGTTTATTAAATTGAATGAATTCATGTTACAGATCGATCATGGACTCTTTTTCATAATGAATATAATTATTAAGAAAGAAACAAAAGTTAATTTCAAGGTTATTTAATGAAAAATAGTACCGGCAACAACAAGAGCAGCCTAATTAACGTGTGGTGATTAGAAAGTCTCATTATTTAGGAATTAAACCAGTAGACTTTTGTACGAAATGCAAAGAATGATGAATGACTCCTTTGGCTAATGGATTTAAATAGATTTAGAGTTTTAAAGGTGTTTGTACTAGTTTCATTCAATTAATATAATAGGTCGTTTAGCCGCATGTGTTATATTCTATGATCAGTGTATCAAAAAGTGTGTTTTTTTGAATCAAAAGAAGAGAGACTTGCTAACCAGAAATGATGAGAGGAACTTTCTATTTTTGATTCCAACAATTAATATCAATAGGAAATACAATTCAAATTCAAGGACTCTATTGTTTATTAAATTGAATGAATTCATATTACAGATCGTTCATGGACTCGTTTTCATAATGAATATAATTATTAAGAAAGAAACAAATGTTCATTTCAAGGTTATTGCATGAAAAATAGTACCGGTAACAGTAAAAGCAGCCTAATTAACGTGCGGTGATTTGAAAGTCTGATTATTTAGGAATTAAGCAAGTTGACTTTTGTACGAAATTCAAACCATGATGAATGACTCCTTTTGCTGACGGATTTAAATAGATTTAGAGTTTTAAAGGTGTTTGTACTAGTTTCATTCAATCAATATAATAGGTCGTTTAGCCGCATATGTTATATTTTATGATCTATGTATCAAAAACTGTGTTTTCAATCAAAAGAGGAGACTTGCTAACCAGAAATGATGAGAGGAACTTTCTATTTTTGATTTGAACAATTGATATCAATAGGAAATACAATTCAAATTCAAGGACTCGATTGTTTATTAAATTGAATGAATTCATGATACAGATCGTTCATGGACTCTTTTTTTCATAATGAATATAATTATTAAGAAAGAAACAAAAGTTAATTTCAAGGTTATTTAATGAAAAAAATGTACCGACAACAACAACAAGAGCAGCCTAATTAACGTGTGGTGATTAGAAAGTCTCATTATTTAGGAATTAAACCATTAGACTTTTGTACGAAATGCAAACCATGATGAATGACTCATTTGGCTAATGGATTTATATAGATTTAGAGTTTTAAAGGTGTTTGTACTAGTTTCATTCAATTAATATAATAGGTCGTTTAGCCGCATGTGTTATATTCTATGATCAATGTATCAAAAAGTGTGTTTTGAATCAAAAGAGGAGACTTGCTAACCAAAAATGATGAGAGGAACTTTCTATTTTTGATTTCAACAATTAATATCAATAGGAAATACAATTCAAATTCAAGGACTCGATTGTTTATTAAATTGAATGAATTCATGTTACAGATCGATCATGGACTCTTTTTCATAATGAATATAATTATTAAGAAAGATACAAAATTTCATTTCAAGGTTATTGCATGAAAAATAGTACCGGTAACAGTAAAAGCAGCCTAATTAAAGTGCGGTTATTTGAAAGTCTGATTATTTAGGAATTAAGCAAGTTGACTTTTGTACGAAATTCAAAAGATGATGAATGACTCCTTTTGCTGGCGGATTTAAATAGATTTAGAGTTTTAAAGGTGTTTGTACTAGTTTCATTCAATTAATATAATAGGTCGTTTAGCCGCATGTGTTATATTCTATGATCCATGTATCAAAAAAACTGTGTTTTCAATCAAAAGAGGAGACTTGCTAACCAGAAATGATGAGAGGAACTTTCTATTTTTGATTTGAACAATTGATATCAATAGGAAATACAATTCAAATTCAAGGACTCGATTGTTTATTAAATTGAATGAATTCATGATACAGATCGTTCATGGACTCTTTTTCATAATGAATATAATTATTAAGAAAGAAACAAAAGTTAATTTCAAGGTTATTTAATGAAAAATTGTACCGACAACAACAAGAGCAGCCTAATTAACGTGTGGTGATTAGAAAGTCTCATTATTTAGGAATTAAAACATTAGACTTTTGTATGAAATGCAAACCATGATGAATGACTCCTTTGGCTAATGGATTTAAATAGATTTAGAGTTTTAAAGGTGTTTGTACTAGTTTCATTCAATTAATATAATAGGTCGTTTAGCCGCATGTGTTATATTCTATGATCAATGTATCAAAAAGTGTGTTTTGAATCAAAAGAGGAGACTTGCTAACGAAAAATGATGAGAGGAACTTTCTATTTTTGATTTCAACAATTAATATCAATAGGAAATACAATTCAAATTCAAGGACTCGATTGTTTATTAAATTGAATGAATTCATGTTACAGATCGATCATGGACTCTTTTCATAATGAATATAATTATTAAGAAAGATACAAAAGTTCATTTCAAGGTTATTGCATGAAAAATAGTACCGGTAACAGTAAAAGCAGCCTAATTAAAGTGCGGTTATTTGAAAGTCTGATTATTTAGGAATTAAAGCAAGTTGACTTTTGTACGAAATTCAAACGATGATGAATGACTCCTTTTGCTGGCGGATTTAAATAGATTTAGAGTTTTAAAGGTGTTTGTACTAGTTTCATTCAATTAATATAATAGGTCGTTTAGCCGCATATGTTATATTCTATGATCCATGTATCAAAAACTGTGTTTTCAATCAAAAGTGGAGACTTGCTAACCAGAAATGATGAGAGGAACTTTCTATTTTTTGATTTCAACGATTGATATCAATAGGAAATACAATTCAAATTCAAGGACTCCATTGTTTATTAAATTGAATGAATTCATGATACAGATCATTCATGGACTCTTTTTCATAATGAATATAATTATTAAGAAAGAAACAAAAGTTAATTTCAAGGTTATTTAATGAAAAATTGTACCGACAACAACAAGAGCAGCCTAATTAACGTGTGGTGATTAGAAAGTCACATTATTTAGGAATTAAACAATTAGACTTTTGTACGAAATGCAAACCATGGTGAATGACTCCTTTGGCTAATGGATTTAAATAGATTTAGAATTTTAAAGGTGTTTGTACTAGTTTCATTCAATTAATATAATAGGTCGCTTAGCCGCATGTGTTATATTCTCTGATCCATGTATCAAAAAGTGTGTTTTGAATCAAAAGAGGAGACTTGCTAACCAGAAATGATCAGAGGAACTTTCTATTTTTGATTTCAACAATTAATATCAATAGGAAATACAATTCAAATTCAAGGACTCTATTGTTTATTAAATTGAATGAATTCGTGTTACAGATCGTTCATGGACTCTTTTTCATAATGAATATAATTATTAAGAAAGGAACAAAAGTTATTTTCAAGCTTATTGCATGAAAAATATTACCGGTAACAGTAAGAGCAGCCTAATTAAAGTGCAGTGATTTGAAAGTCTGATTATTTAGGAATTAAACAAGTTGACTTTTGTACGAAATTCAAACCATGATGAATGACTCCTTTTGCTGACGCATTTAAATAGATTTAGAGTTTTAAAGGTGTTTGTACTTGTTTCATTCAATTAATATAATAGGTCGTTTAGCCGCATGTGTTATATTCTATGATCCATGTATCAAAAACTGTGTTTTCAATCAAAAGAGGAGACTTGCTAACTAGAAATGATGAGGGGAACTTTCTATTTTTGATTTCAGCAATTGATATCCATAGGAAATACAATTCAAATTCAAGGACTCCATTGTTTATTAAATTGAATGAATTCATGATACAGATCGTTCATGGACTCTTTTTCATAATGAATATAATTATTAAGATAGAAATAAAAGTTAATTTCAAGGTTATTTAATGAAAAATAGTATCGGCAACAACAAGAGCAGCCTAGTTAACGTGTGTGGATTAGAAAGTCTCATTATTTAGGAATTAAACCAGTAGACTCTTGTACGAAATGCAAACCATGATGAATGACTCCTTTGGCTGACAGATTTAAATAGATTTAGAGTTTTAAAGGTGTTTGTACTTGTTTCATTCAATTAATATAATAGGTCGTTTAGCCGCATGTGTTATATTCTATGATCCATGTATCAAAAAGTGTATTTTGAATCAAAAGAGGAGACTCGCTAACCAGAAATCATGAGAGGAACTTTCTATTTTTGATTTCAACAATTGATATCAATAGGAAAAACAATTCAAATTCAAGGACTCAATTGTTTCTTAAATTGAATGAATTCATGTTACAGATCGTTCATGGACTCTTTTTCATAACGAATATAATTTTTAAGAAAGAAACATAAGTTCATTTCAAGGTTATTGCATGAAAAATAGTACCGGTAACAGTAAGAGCAGCCTAATTAACATGTTGTGATTTGAAAGTCTGATTATTTAGGAATTAAACAAGTTGACTTTTGTATGAAATTCAAACCATGATGAATGACTCCTTTTGCTGACGGATTAAAGTAGATTTAGAGTTTTAAAGGTGTTTGTACTTGTTTCATTCAATTAATATAATAGGTCGTTTAGCCGCATGTGTTATATTCTATGATCCATGTATCAAAAACTGTGTTTTCAATCAAACGAGGAGACTTGCTAACCAGAATTGATGAGAGGAACTTTCTATTTTTGATTTCAAAAATTAATATCAATAGGAAATACAATTCAAATTCAAGGACTCTGTTGTTTATTAAATTGAATGAATTCATGTTACAGATCATTCATGGACTCTTTTTCATAATGAATATAATTATTAAGAAAGAAATAAAAGTTTATTTCAAGGTTATTGCATGAAAAATAGTACCGGTAACAGTAAGAGCAGCCTAATTAACGTGCGGTGATTTGAAAGTCTGATTATTTAGGAATTAAACAAGTTGACTTTTGTACGAAATTCAAACCATGATGAATGACTCCTTTGGCTGACGGATTTAAATAGATTTAGAGTTTTAAAGGTGTTTGTACTTGTTTCATTCAATTAATATAATAGGTCGTTTAGCCGCATGTGTTATATTCTATGATCCATGTATCAAAAAGTGTATTTTGAATCAAAAGAGGAGACTTGCTAACCAGAAATGATGAGAGGAACTTTCTATTTTTGATTTCAACAATTGATATCAATAGGAAATACAATTCAAATTCAAGGACTCAATTGTTTATTAAATTGAATGAATTCATGTTACAGATCATTCATGGACTGATTTTCATAATGAATATAATTATTAAGAAAGAAACAAAAGTTAATTTCAAGGTTATTGCATGAAAAATTGTCCTGGCAATAACAAGAGCCTAAGAATGGACTTCTGTTTTTTTTTTAAAATCAAAATGTATTACATTGTATCCACTTTTTTCAAAAAATGTACTTCATTTTTGAAAAAGCATATTGCATTTTCTCATGAATATATATTACAATAATATTCTTAGTTTTACAAATTTCAAAGTATACTGCATTTCTAACAAATGTTTTCCACTTTCTTGAAAAATGTTAAAAAGTATCTTCTACATGAAGTGGGAAAAAAAAAAAAAGAAGGTGATACTAGAACTGGATCCTGCGTCTCCACACTTACAAACGTGAAACCATGTGGTGTTACCCTAAGAATGGACTACAACCACACTAGTATCCACGTTTTAAGTAATGGATGGCAAATGACATGAGATCAATATTACTCTCCAACTTTACCTTCTACTAGATCCTCCTACTTTTTGTTCGATCATATCCTTCATCCATTTCTTTGACTTGGGATAATAATAAGTTATCTGTCTGTCGCCAAGCAAACCAAAAAACATCAACCAAAGAGTAGCGCTATATTTTATGAGATAAGTTCATGGAATTTATACACACCATTCAACCTGTAAGGGCCAACGTACTTTCCATGTGACCATGTCAGTCAGATTTGGTAAAGAAATTTTGTGCGAAAACTCAAATGTGGACCAGAAGACGGAAAAAAAAAATGAAACAGAGAAGCCAGAGATGTTGCTATGCATTAATAGGGGAATTGAACACCCAAGAGCATCAATAATGGACCCCGACTCAAGCATGGCCCAAAGCCCTCCTGCCATGTCTCAGGAAAAGGCCGAGGAAGTTCGCTGCTGCCTGGCCAGAGGAATAAAATGGAAGGAACTCATCTGAGGGTAAAGTATGCCCAAGCAAGTTGATGATTTGAAAGTTTGATTATTTAGGAATTAAGCAAGTTGACTTTTGTATGAAATTCGAACCATGATGAATAACTTCTTTGGCTGACGGATTTAAATAGATTTAGAGTTTTAAAGGTGTTTGCACTTGTTTCATTCAATTAATATAATAGGTCGCTTAGCCGCATGTGTTATATTCTCTGATCCATGTATCAAAAAGTGTGTTTTGAATCAAAAGAGGAGACTGGCTAACCAGAAATGATGAGAGGAACTTTCTATTTTTGATTTCAACAATTAATATTAATAGGAAATACAATTCAAATTCAAGGACTCTATTGTTTATTAAATTGAATGAATTCGTGTTACAGATCGTTCATGGACTCTTTTTCATAATGAATATAATTATTAAGAAAGAAACAAAAGTTATTTTCAAGCTTATTGCATGAAAAATATTACCGGTAACAGTAAGAGCAGCCTAATTAACGTGCAGTGATTTGAAAGTCTGATTATTTAGGAATTAAACAAGTTGACTTTTGTACGAAATTCAAACCATGATGAATGACTCCTTTTGCTGACGCATTTAAATAGATTTAGAGTTTTAAAGGTGTTTGTACTTGTTTCATTCAATTAATATAATAGGTCGTTTAGCCGCATGTGTTATATTATATGATCCATGTATCAAAAACTGTGTTTTCAATCAAAATAGGAGACTTGCTAACTAGAAATGATGAGAGGAACTTTCTATTTTTGATTTCAGCAATTGATATCCATAGGAAATACAATTCAAATTCAAGGACTCCATTGTTTATTAAATTGAATGAATTCATGATACAGATCTTTCATGGACTCTTTTTCATAATGAATATAATTATTAATAAAGAAACAAAAGTTAATTTCAAGGTTATTTAATGAAAAATAGTACCGACAACAACAAGAGCAGCCTAATTAACGTGTGGTGATTAGAAAGTCTCATTATTTAGGAATTAAACAAGTAGACTTTTGTACGAAATGCAAACCATGATGAATGACTCCTTTGGCTAATGGATTTAAATAGATTTAGAGTTTTAAAGGTGTTTGTACTAGTTTAATTCAATTAATATAATAGGTCGTTTAGCCGCATTTGTTATATTCTATTATCAATGTATCACAAAGTGTGTTTTGAATCAAAAGAGGAGACTTGCTAACCAGAAATGATGAGAGGAACTTTCTATTTTTGATTTCAACAATTAATATCAATAGGAAATACAATTCAAATTCAAGGACTCTATTGTTTATTAAATTGAATGAATTCGTGTTACAGATCATTCATGGACTGATTTTCATAATGAATATAATTATTAAGAAAGAAACAAAAGTTAATTTCAAGGTTATTGCATGAAAAATTGTCCTGGCAATAACAAGAGCAACCTAATTAACATGTGGTGATTAGAAAGTCTCATTATTTAGGAATTAAACCAGTTAACATTTGTACGAAATGCAAACCATGTTGAATGTCTCCTTTGGCTGATGGATTGAAATTGATTGAGAGTTTTCATGGTCTTTATACTTGTTTCATTCAATTAACATACTAGGTTGCTTAGCCGCATGTGTTATATTGCATGATCAATATATCAAAAAGTGTGTTTGAAATCAAAAGAGGAGGCTTGCTACCCAGAAAAGATGGGAGGAACTCTCTATTTTTGAATTCAACAATTAATATCAATAGGAAATATAATTCAAAATCAAGGACTCCATTGTTTTTTAAATTGAATGAATTCATGTTTCATATCGTTCATGGACTCTTTTTCGTAATCAATATAATTATTAAGAAAGAAACAAAAGTTAATTTCAAGGTTATTGCAAGAAAAATAGTCCCGGCAGCAACAAGAGCAGCCTAATTAACGTGTGGTGATTAGAAAGTCTCATTATTTGGGAATTAAACCAGTAGACTTTTGTACGAAATGCAAACCATGATGAATGACTCCTTTGGCTGATGGATTTAAATAGATTTAGAGTTTTAAAAGTGTTTGTACATGTTTCATTCAATTAATATAATAGTTTGTTTAGCCGCGTGTGTTATATTCTATGATCAATGTATCAAAAAGTGTGTTTTGAATCAAAAGAGGATACTTGCTAACCAGAAATGATGAGAGGGACTTTCTATTTTTGATTTCAACAGTTAATATCAATATGAAATACAATTCAAATTCAAGGACTCCATTGTTTATTAAATTGAATGAATTCATGATACAGATCGTTCAAGGACTCTTTTTCATAATGAATATAATTATTAAGAAAGAAACAAAAGTTAATTTCAAGGTTATTGCATGAAAAATAGTATCGACAACAACAAGAGCAGCCTAATTAACGTACGGTGATTTGAAAGTCTGATTATTTAGGAATTAAACAAGTTGACTTTTGTACGAAATTCGAACCATGATGAATAACTTCTTTGGC
Source organism: Ceriops zippeliana (assembly GCA_037897445.1). NCBI lineage: Eukaryota > Viridiplantae > Streptophyta > Magnoliopsida > Malpighiales > Rhizophoraceae > Ceriops > Ceriops zippeliana. The sequence goes on along the minus strand of JBAPLH010001390.1, from coordinate 96,102 downwards.
TGACGGATTTAAATAGATTTAGAGTTTTAAAGGTGTTTGCACTTGTTTCATTCAATTAATATAATAGGTCGCTTAGCCGCATGTGTTATATTCTCTGATCCATGTATCAAAAAGTGTGTTTTGAATCAAAAGAGGAGACTGGCTAACCAGAAATGATGAGAGGAACTTTCTATTTTTGATTTCAACAATTAATATCAATAGGAAATACAATTCAAATTCAAGGACTCTATTGTTTATTAAATTGAATGAATTCGTGTTACAGATCGTTCATGGACTCTTTTTCATAATGAATATAATTATTAAGAAAGAAACAAAAGTTATTTTCAAGGTTATTGCATGAAAAATATTACCGGTAACAGTAAGAGCAGCCTAATTAACGTGCAGTGATTTGAAAGTCTGATTATTTAGGAATTAAACAAGTTGACTTTTGTACGAAATTCAAACCATGATGAATGACTCCTTTTGCTGACGAATTTAAATAGATTTAGGGTTTTAAAGGTATTTGTACTTGTTTCATTCAATTAATATAATAGGTCGTTTAGCCGCATGTGTTATATTCTATGATCCATGTATCAAAAACTGTGTTTTCAATCAAAAGAGGAGACTTGCTAACCAGAAATGATGAGAGGAACTTTCTATTTTTGATTTCAGCAATTGATATCAATAGGAAATACATTTCAAATTCAAGGACTCCATTTTTTATTAAATTGAATGAATTCATGTTACAGATCATTCATGGACTGATTTTCATAATGAATATAATTATTAAGAAAGAAACAAAAGTTAATTTCAAGGTTATTGCATGAAAAATAGTCCTGGCAATAACAAGAGCAACCTAATTAACGTGTGGTGATTAGAAAGTCTCATTATTTAGGAATTAAACCAGTTAACATTTGTACGAAATGCTAACCATGTTGAATGACTCCTTTGGCTAATGGATTGAAATTGATTTAGAGTTTTCATGGTCTTTATACTTGTTTCATTCAATTAACATACTAGGTTGCTTAGCCGCATGTGTTATATTCCATGATCAATGTATCAAAAAGTGTGTTTGGAATCAAAAGAGGAGGCTTGCTACCCAGAAAAGATGGGAGGAACTCTCTATTTTTGAATTCAACAATTAATATCAATAGGAAATATAATTCAAAATCAAGGACTCCATTGTTTTTAAAATTGAATGAATTCATGTTACAGATCGTTCATGGACTCTTTTTCGTAATGAATATAATTATTAAGAAAGAAACAAAAGTGAATTTCAAGGTTATTGCATGAAAAATAGTCCCGGCAGCAACAAGAGCAGCCTAATTAACGTGTGGTGATTAGAAAGTCTCATTATTTAGGAATTAAACCAGTAGACTTTTGTACGAAATGCAAACCATGATGAATGACTCGTTTGGCTGATGGATTTAAATAGATTTAGAGTTTTAAAAGTGTTTGTACTTGTTTCATTCAATTAATATAATAGTTTGTTTAACCGCATGTGTTATATTCTATGATCAATGTATCAAAAAGTGTGTTTTGAATCAAAAGAGGAGACTTGCTAACCAGAAATGATGAGAGGGACTTTCTATTTTTGATTTCAACAGTTAATATCAATATGAAATACAATTCAAATTCAAGGACTTTATTGTTTATTAAATTGAATGAATTCATGATACAGATCTTTCAAGGACTCTTTTTCATAATGAATATAATTATTAAGAAAGAAACAAAAGTTAATTTCAAGGTTATTGCATGAAAAATAGTATCGGCAACAACAAGAGCAGCCTAATTCGCGTGCGGTGATTTGAAAGTCTGATTATTTAGGAATTAAACAAGTTGACTTTTGTACAAAATTCAAACCATGATGAATGACTCCTTTGGCTGAAGGATTTAAATAGATTTAGAGTTTTAAATGTGTTTGCACTTGTTTCATTCAATTAATATAATAGGTCGCTTAGCCGCATGTGTTATATTCTCTGATCCATTTATCAAAAAGTGTGTTTTGAATCAAAAGAGGAGACTTGCTAACCAGAAATGATGAGAGGAACTTTCTATTTTTGATTTCAACAATTGATATCAATAGGAAATACAATTCAAATTCAAGGACTCTATTGTTTATTAAATTGAATGAATTCATGATACAGATCGTTCAAGGACTCTTTTTCAGAATGACTATAATTATTAAGAAAGAAACAAAAGTTAATTTCAAGGTTATTGCATGAAAAATAGTAGCGGCAACAACAAGAGCAGCCTAATTAATGTGCGATGATTTGAAAGTCTGATTATTTCGGAAATAAACAAGTTGACTTTTGTACGAAATTCAAACCATGATGAATGACTCCTTTGGCTGAAGGATTTAAATAGATTTAGAGTTTTAAAGGTGTTTGCACTTGTTTCATTCAATTAATATAATAGGTCGCTTAGCCGCATGTGTTATATTCTCTGATCCATTTATCAAAAAGTGTGTTTTGAATCAAAAGAGGAGACTTGCTAACCAGAAATGATGAGAGGAACTTTCTATTTTTGATTTAAACAATTGATATCAATAGGAAATACAATTCAAATTCAAGGACACCATTTTTTATTAAATTGAATGAATTCATGTTACAAATCGTTCATGGACTCTTTTTCATAATGAATATAACTATTAAGAAAGAAACAAAAGTTAATTTCAAGGTTATTGCATGAAAAATAGTCATGTCAACAACAAGAGCAACCTAAATAACGTGTGGTGATTAGAAAGACTGATTATTTAGGAATTAAACCAGTTAACATTTGTACGAAATGCAAACAATGTTGAATGACTCCTTTGGCTGATGGATTGAAATTGATTCAGAGTTTTCATGGTCTTTATACTTGTTTCATTCAATTAACATACTAGGTTGCTTAGCCGCATGTGTTATATTCCATGATCAATGTATCAAAAAGTGTGTTTGGAATCAAAAGAGGAGGCTTGCTTCCCAGAAAAGATGGGAGGAACTCTCTATTTTTGAATTCAACAATTCATATCAATAGGAAATATAATTCAAAATCAAGGACTCCATTGTTTTTTAAATTGAATGAATTCATGTTACAGATCGTTCATGGACTCTTTTTCGTAATGAATATAATTATTAAGAAAGAAACAAAAGTTAATTTCAAGGTTATTGCATGAAAAATAGTCCCGGTAGCAACAAGAGTAGCCTAAATAACGTGTGTTGATTAGAAAGTCTCATTATTTAGGAATTAAACCAGTAGACTTTTGTACGAAATGCAAACCATGATGAATGACTCCTTTTGCTAATGGATTTAAATAGATTTAGAGTTTTAAAAGTGTTTGTACTTGTTTCATTCAATTAATATAATAGTTTGTTTAGCCGCATGTGTTATATTCTATGATCAATGAATCAAAAAGTGTGTTTTGAATCAAAAGAGGAGACTTGCTAACCAGAAATGATGAGAGGAACTTGTTATTTTTGATTTCAACAATTAATATCAATAGCAAATACAATTCAAATTCAAGGACTCTATTATTTATTAAATTGAATGAATTCATCATACAGATCGTTCAAGGACTCTTTTTCATAATGAATATAATTATTAAGAAAGAAACAAAAGTTAATTTCAAGGTTATTGCATGAAAATAGTATCGGCAACAACAAGAGCAGCCTAATTAACATGCGGTGATTTGAAAGTCTAATTATATCGGAATTAACAAGTTGACTTTTGTACGAAATTCAAACCATGATGAATGACTCCTTTGGCTGACGGATTTAAATAGATTTAGAGTTTTAAAGGTGTTTGCACTTGTTTCATTCAATTAATATAATAGGTCGCTTAGCCGCATGTGTTATATTCTCTGATCCATGTATCAAAAAGTGTGTTTTGAATCAAAAGAGGAGACTTGCTAACCAGAAATGATGAGAGGAACTTTTTATTTTTGATTTCAACAATTAATATCAATAGGAAATACAATTCAAATTCAAGGACACCATTGTTTATTAAATTGAATGAATTCATGTTACAAATCGTTCATGGACTCTTTTTCATAATGAATATAATTATTAAGAAAGAAACAAATGTTAATTTCAAGGTTATTTAATGAAAAATAGTACTGGCAGCAACAAGAGCAGCCTATTTAACGTGTAGGGATTAGAAAGTCTCATTATTTAGGAATTAAACCAGTAGACTTTTGTACGAAATGCAAACCATGATGAATGACTCCTTTGGCTAATGGATTTAAATAGATTTAGAGTTTTAAAGGTGTTTGTACTAGTTTCATTCAATTAATATAATAGGTCGTTTAGCCGAATGTGTTATATTCTATGATCAATGTATCAAAAAGTGTGTTTTGAATCAAAAGAGGAGACTTGCTAACCAGAAAAGATGGGAGGAACTCTCTATTTTTGAAGTCAACAATTAATATCAATAGGAAACACAATTCACAATCAAGGACTCCATTGTTTTTTAAATTGAATGAATTCATGTTACAGATCGTTCATGGACTCTTTTTCATAATGAATATAATTATTAAGAAAGAAACAAAAGTTAATTTCAAAGTTGTTGCATGAAAAATAGTTCCGGCAGCAACAAGAGCAGCCTAATTAATGTGTAGTGATTAGAAAGTCTCATTATTTAGGAATTAAACCAGTAGACATTTGTACGAAATGCAAACCATGATGAATGACTCCTTTGGCTGATGTATTTAAATAGATTTAGAGTTTTAAAGGTGTTTGTACTTGTTTCATTCAATTAATATAATAGGTCGTTTAGCCGCATGTGTCATATTCTATAATCAATGTATCAAAAGTGTGTTTTGAATCAAAAGAGGAGGCTTGCTAACCTGAAATGATGAGAGGAACTTTCTATTTTTGATTTCAACAATTAATATCAATAGGAAATACAATTCAAATTCAAGGACTCTATTGTTTATTAAATTGAACGAATTCATGATACAGATCGTTCATGGACCCTTTTTCATAATGAATATAATTATTAAGAAAGAAATAAAAGTTAATTTCAAGGTTATTGTATGAAAAATAGTACCGGCAACAACAAGAGCAGCCTAATTAACGTGCGGTGATTTGAAAGTCTGATTATTTAGGAGTTAAACAAGTTGACTTTGTACGAAATTCAAACCATAATGAATGACTCCTTTGGCTAATGGATTTAAATATATATAGAGTTTTAAAGGTGGTTGTACTTGTTTCATTCAATTAATATAATAGTTTGTTTAGCCGCATGTGTTATATTCTATGATCAATGTATCAAAAAGTGTGTTTTGAATCAAAAGAGGAGACTTGCTAACCAGAAATGATGAGAGGAACTTTTTATTTTTGATTTCAACAATTAATATCCATAAGAAATACAATTCAAATTCAACGACTCTATTGTTTATTCAATTGAATGAATTCATGATACAGATTGTTCATGGTCTCTTTTTCATAATGAATATAATTATTAAGAAAGAAACAAAAGTTAATTTCAAGGTTAGTTAATGAAAAATAGTACCGGCAACAACAAGAGCAGCCTAATTAACGTGCGGTGATTTGAAAGTCTGATTATTTAGGAGTTAAACAAGTTGACTTTGTACGAAATTCAAAATATGATGAATGACTCCTTTGGCTGACGGATTTAAATAGATTTAGAGTTTTAAAGGTGTTTGTACTTATTTCATTCAATTAATATAATAGGTCGTTTAGTCGCATCTGTTATATTCTATGATCCATGTATCAGAAAGTGTGTTTTCAATCAAAAGAGGTGACTTGCTAACCAGAAATGATGAGAGGAACTTTCAATTTTTGATTTCAATAATTAATATCAATAGGAAATACAATTCAAATTCAAGGACACTATTGTTTATTAATTTGAATGAATTCATGATACAGATCATTCATGGACTCTTTTTCATAATGAATATAATTATTAAGAAAGAAATAAAAGTTAATTTCAAGGTTATTGCATGAAAAATAGTACCGGCAACAATAAGACCAGCCAAATTAACTTGCGGTGATTTGATAGTCTGGTTATTTAGGAATTAAACAAGTTGACTTTTGTACGAAATTCATACCATGATGAATGATTCCTTTGGCTGACTGATTTAAATAGATTTAGAGTTTTAAAGGTGTTTGTACTTATTTGATTCAATTAATATAATATGTCATTTAGCCGCATGTGTTATATTCTATGATCAATGTATCAAAAAGTGTGTTTTAAATCAAAAGAGGAGACTTTCTAACCAGAAATGATGAGAGGAACTTTCTATTTTTGATTTTAACAATTAATATCAATAGGAAATACAATTCAAATTCAAGGACTCTATTGTTTATTAAATTGAATGAATTCATGTTACAGATCGTTCATGGACTCTTTTTCATAATGAATATAATTATTAAGAAAGAAACAAAAGTTAATTTCAAGGTTATTGCATGAAAAATAGTACCGGCAACAACAAGAGCAGCCTAATTAACGTGCGGTGATTTGAAAGTCCGATTATTTAGGAATTAAACAAGTTGACTTTTGTACGAAATTCAAACCATGATGAATGACTCCTTTGGCTGACGGATTTAAATAGATTTAGAGTGTTAAAGGTGTTTATACTTGTTTCATTCAATTAATATAATAGGTCGTTTAGCCGCATGTGTTATATTCTATAATCAATGTATCAAAAGTGTGTTTTGAATCAAAAGAGGAGGCTTGCTAACCTGAAATGATGAGAGGAACTTTCTATTTTTGATTTCAACAATTAATATCAATAGGAAATACAATTCAAATTCAAGGACTCTATTGTTTATTAAATTGAATGAATTCATGATACAGATCGTTCATTGACTCTTTTTCATAATGAATATAATTATTAAGAAAGAAATAAAAGTTAATTCCAAGGTTATTGCATGAAAAATAATACCGGCAACAACAAGAGCAGCCAAATTAACATGTGGTGATTGGAAAGTCTCATTATGTAGGAATTAAACCAATCGACTTTTGTACGAAATGCAAACCATAATGAATGACTCCTTTGGCTAATGGATTTAAATAGATATAGAGTTTTAAAGGTGGTTGTACTTGTTTCATTCAATTAATATAATAGTTTGTTTAGCCGTATGTGTTATATTCTATGATCAATGTATCAAAAAGTGTGTTTTGAATCAAGAGAGGAGACTTGCTAACCAGAAATCATGAGAGGAACTTTCTATTTTTTATTTTAACAATTAATAGCAATAGGAAATACAATTCAAATTCAAGGACTCTATTGTTTATTAAATTGAATGAATTCATGATCCAGATCGTTCATGGACTCTTTTTCATAATGAATATAATTATTAAGAAAGAAATAAAAGTTAATTTCAAGGTTATTGCATGAAAAATAGTACCGGCAACAACAAGACCAGCCAAATTAACGTGCGGTGATTTGATAGTCTGATTATTTAAGAATTAAACAAGTTGACTTTTGTACGAAATTCAAACCATGATGAATGATTCCTTTGGCTGACTGATTTAAATAGATTTAGAGTTTTAAAGGTGTTTGTACTTGTTTGATTCAATTAATATAATATGTCATTTAGCCGCATGTGTTATATTCTATGATCAATGTAGCAAAAAGTGTGTTTTGAATCAAAAAAGGAGACTTTCTAACCAGAAATGATGAGAGGAACTTTCTATTTTTGATTTTAACAATTAATATCCATAAGAAATACAATTCAAATTCAACGACTCTATTGTTTATTCAATTGAATGAATTCATGTTACAAATCGTTCGTGGACTCTTTTTCATAATGAATATAATTATTAAGAAAGAAACAAAAGTTAATTTCAAGGTTATTGCATAAAAAATAGTCCTGTCAACAACAAGAGCAACCTAATTAACGTATGGTGATTAGAATGTCTCATTATTTAGGAATTAAACCAGTTAACATTTCTACGAAATGCAAACCATGATGAATGACTCCTTTGGCTAATGGATTGAAATAGATTTAGAGTTTTAATGGTCTTTATACTTGTTTCATTTAATTAACATACTAGGTTGCTTAGCCGCATGTGTTATGTTCCATGATCAATGTATCAAAAAGTGTGTTTGGAATCAAAAGAGGAGGCTTGCTAACCAAAAAAGATGGGAGGAACTTTCTATTTTTGAATTCAATAATTAATATGAATGGGAAATATAATTCAAAATCAAGGACTCCATTGTTTCTAAAATTGAATGAATTCATGTTACAGATCGTTCATGGACTCTTTTTCACAATGAATATAATTATTAAAAAAGAAACAAAAGTTAATTTCAAGGTTATTGCATGAAAAATAGTACCGGCAACAATAAGAGCAGCCTAATTAACGCGCGGTGATTTGAAAGTCTGATTATTTAGGAATTAAACAAGTTGACTTTTGTACGAAATTCAAACCATGATGAATGACTCCTTTGGCTGATGGATTTAAATAGATTTAGAGTTTTAAAGGTGTTTGTACATGTTTCATTCAATTAATATAATAGGTCGTTTAGCCACATGTGTTATATTCTATAATCAATGTATCAAAAAGTGTGTTTTGAATCAAAAGAGGAGGCTTGCTAACCAGAAATGATGAGAGGAACTTTCTATTTTTGATTTCAACAATTAGTATCAATAGGAAATACAATTCAAATTCAAGGACTCTATTGTTTATTAAATTGAATGAATTCATGATACAGATCGTTCATTGACTCTTTTTCATAATGAATATAATTATTAAGAAAGAAACAAAAGTTAATTTCAAGGTTATTTAATGGAAAATAGTACCGGCAACAACAAGACCAGCCTAATTAACGTGTGGTGATTGGAAAGTCTCATTATTTAGGAATTAAACCAGTAGACTTTTGTACGAAATGCAAACCATAATGAATGACTCCTTTGGCTAATGGATTGAAATAGATTTAGAGTTTTAAAGGTGTTTGTACTTGTTTCATTCAATTAATATAATAGTTTGTTTACCCGCATGTGTTATATTCTATGATCAATGTATCAAAAAGTGTGTTTTGAATCAAAAGAGGAGAGTTGCTAACCAGAAATGATGAGAGGAACTTTCTATTTTTGATTTCAACAATTGATATCAATAGGAAATACAATTCAAATTCAAGGACTCCATTGTTTATTAAATTGAATGAATTCATGTTACACATCGTTCATGGACTCTTTTTCATAATGAATATAATTATTAAGAAAGAAACAAAAGTTAATTTCAAGGTTATTGCATGAAAAATAGTCCTGGCAACAACAAGAGAAACCTAATTAACGTGTGGTGATTAGAAAGTCTCCTTATTTAGGAATTAAACCAGTTAATATTTGTACGAAATGCAAACCATGTTGAATGACTCCTTTGGCTGAGGGATTGAAATAGATTTAGAGTTTTAATGGTCTTTATACTTGTTTCATTCAATTAACATACTAGGTTGCTTAGCCACATGTGTTAAATTCCATGATCAATGTATCAAAAAGTGTGTTTGGAATCAAAAGAGGAGGCTTGCTAACCAGAAAAGATGGGAGGAACTCTCTATTTTTGAATTCAACAATTAATATCAATAGGAAATACAATTCAAAATCAAGGACTCCATTGTTTTTTAAATTGAATGAATTCATGTTACAGATCATTCATGGACTCTTTTTCATAATGAATATAATTATTAAGAAAGAAAAAAAAGTTAATTTGAAGGTTATTGCATGAAAAATAGTACCGACAACAGTAAGAGCAGCCTAATTAACGTGTGGTGATTTGAAAGTCTGATTATTTAGGAGTTAAACAAGTTGACTTTTGTACAAAATTCAAACCATGATGAATGACTCCTTTGGCTGACGGATTTAAATAGATTTAGAGTTTTAAAGGTGTTTGTACTTGTTTCATTCAATTAATATAATAGGTCGTTTAGCCGTATGTGTTATATTCTATGATCCATGTATCAGAAAGTGTGTTTTCAATCAAAAGAGGAGACTTGCTAACCAGAAATGATGAGAGGAACTTTCAATTTTTGATTTCAACAATTAATATCAATCGGAAATACAATTCAAATTCAAGGACTCTATTGTTTATTAATTTGAATGAATTCATGATACAGATCTTTCATGGACTCTTTTTCATAATGAATATAATTATTAAGAAAGAAATAAAAGTTAATTTCAAGGTTATTGTATGAAAAATAGTACCGGCAACAACAAGAGCAACCTAATTAACGTATGGTGAGTAGAAAGTCTCATTATTTAGGAATTAAACCAGTTAATATTTGTACGGAATGCAAACCATGTTGAATCACTCCTTTGGCTGATGGATTGAAATAGATTTAGAGTTTTAATGGTCTTTATACTTGTTTCATTCAATTAACATACTAGGTTGCTTAGCTGCATGTGTCATATTCCATGATCAATGTATCAAAAAGTGTGTTTGGAATCAAAAGATGAGGCTTGCTCACCAGAAAAGATGGGAGGAACTCTCTATTTTTGAATTCAACAATTAATATCAATAGGAAATACAATTCAAAATCAAGGACTCCATTGTTTTTTAAATTGAATGAATTCATGTTACAGATCGTTCATGGACTCTTTTTCATAATGAATATAATTATTAAGAAAGAAACAAAAGTTAATTTCTAGGTTATTGCATGAAAAATAGTCCCGACAGCAACAAGAATAGCCTAATTAATGTGTGGTTATTAGAAAGTCTCATTATTTAGGAATTAAACCAGTAGACTTTTGTACAAAATGCAAACCATGATGAATGACTCCTTTGGCTGACGGACTTAAATAGATTTAGAGTTTTAAAGGTGTTTGTACTTGAAGGTCGTTTAGCCGCATGTGTTATATTCTATGATCAATGTATCAAAAAGTGTGTTTTGAATGAAAAGAGGAGACTTGCTAACCAGAATTGTTGAGAGGAACTTTCTATTTTTCATTTCAACAATTAATATCAATAGGAAATACAATTCAAATTCAAGGACTCTATTGTGTATTAAATTGAATGAATTCATGATACAGATCGTTCGTGGACTCTTTTTCATAATGAATATAATTATTAAGAAAGAAATAAAAGTTAATTTCAAGGTTATTGCATGAAAAATAGTACCGGCAACAACAAGAGCAGCCTAATTAACGTGCGGTGATTTGAAAGTCTGATTATTTAGGAATTAAACAAGTTGACTTTTGTACGAAATTCAAACCATGATGAATGACTCCTTTGGCTGACTGATGTAAATAGATTTAGTGTTTTAAAGGTGTTTGTACTTGCAGGTCATTTAACCGCATGTGTTATATTCTACGATTAATGTATCAAAAATTATGTTTTGAATCAAAAGAGGAGACTTGCTAACCAGAAATGATGGGAGGAACTTTCTATTTTTGATTTCAACAATTAATATCAATAGGAAATACAATTCAAATTCATGGACACCATTGTTTATTAAATTGAATGAATTCAGGTGACAAATCGTTCATGGACTCTTTTTCATAAAAAATAGTCCTGTCAAAAACAACAGCATCCTAATTAACTTGTGGTGATTAGAAAGTCTCATTATTTAGGAATGGGACCAATTAACATTTGTACGAAATGCGAACCATGTTGAATGACTCCTTTGGCTGATGGATTGAAATAGATTTAGAGTTTTAATGGTCTTTATACTTGTTTCATTCAATTAACATACTAGGTTGCTTAGCCGCATGTGTTATATTCCATGATCAATGTATCAAAAAGTGTGTTTGGAATCAAAAGAGGAGGCTTGCTAACCAGAAAAGATGGGAGGAACTCTCTATTTTTGAATTCAACAATTAATATCAATAGGAAATACAAATCAAAATCAAGGATTCCATTGTTTATTAAATTGAATGAATTCATGTTACAGATCATTTATCGACTCTTTTTCATAATGAAAATTATGATTTAGAAAGAAACAAAAGTTAATTTCATCGTTATTGCATAAAAAATAGTCCTGTCAACAACAAGAGTAACCTAATTGACGTATGGTGATTAGAAAGTCTCATTATTTATGAATTAAACAAGTTAACATTTGTACAAAATGCAAACCATGATGAATGACTCCTTTGGCTGATGGATTGAAATAGATTTAGAGTCTTAATGGTCTTTATACTTGTTTCATTCAATTAACATACTAGGTTGCTTAGCCGCATGTGTTATATTCCATGATCAATGTATCAAAAAGTGTGTTTGGAATCAAAAGAGGAGGCTTGCTAACCAGAAAAGATGGGAGGAACTCTCTATTTTTGAATTCAACAATTAATATCAATAGGAAATACAATTCAAAATCAAGGACTCCATTGTTTATCAAATTGAATGAATTCATGTTACAGATCATTTATGGACTCTTTTTCATAATGAAAATTATGATTAAGAAAGAAACAAAAGTTAATTTCATCGTTATTGCATAAAAAATAGTCCTGTCAACAACAAGAGTAACCTAATTGACGTATGGTGATTAGAATGTCTCATTATTTAGGAATTAAACCAGTTAACATTTGTACGAAATGCAAACCATGATGAATGACTTCTTTGGCTGATGGATTGAAATAGATTTAGAGTTTGAATGGTCTTTATACTTGTTTCGTTCAATTAACATACTAGGTTGCTTAGCCGCATGTGTAATATTCCATGATCAATGTATCAAAAAGTGTGTTTGGAATCAAAAGAGGAGGCTTGCTAACAAGAAAAGATGGGAGGAACTCTCTATTCTTGAATTCAACAATTTATATCAATTGGAAATACAATTCAAAATCAAGGACTCCATTGTTTTTTAAATTGAATGAATTCATGTTACAGATCGTTCATGGACTCTTTTTCATAATGAATATAATTATGAAGAAAGAAACAAAAGTTAATTTCTAGGTTATTGCATGAAAAATAGTACCGGCAACAACAAGGGCAACCTAATTAACGTGCGGTGATTTGAAAGTCTGATTATTTAGGAATTAAACAAGTTGACTTTTGTACGAAATTCAAACCATGATGAATGAATCCTCTGGCTGACGGATTTAAATAGATTTAGAGTTTTAAAGGTGTTTGTACTTGTTTCATTCCATTAATATAATAGGTCGTTTAGCCGCATGTGTTATATTCTATGATCAATGTATCAAAAAGTGTGTTTTGAATCAAAAGAGGAGACTTGCTAACCAGAAATAATGAGAGGAACTTTCTATTTTTGATTTCAACAATTAATATCAATAGGAAATACAATTCAAATTCAAGGATTCTATTGTTTGTTAAATTGAATGAATTCATGTTACAGATTGTTCATGGACTCTTTTTCATAATGAATATAATTATTAAGAAAGAAACAAAAGTTAATTTCAAGGTTATTGCATAAAAAATAGTCCTGTCAACAACAAGAGCAACCTAATTAACGTATAGTGATTAGAAAGTCTCATTATTTAGGAATTAAACCAGTTAATATTTGTACGAAATGCAAACCATGTTGAATGACTCCTTTGGCCAATGGATTGAAATAGATTTAGAGTTTTAATGGTCTTTATACTTGTTTCATTCAATTAACATACTAGGTTGCTTAGCCGCATGTGTTATATTCCATGATCAATGTATCAAAAAGTGTGTTTGGAATGAAAAGAGGAAGCTTGCTAACCAGAAATGGTGAGAGGAACTTTCTATTTTTTATTTCAATAATTATTATCAATAGGAAATACAATTCAAATTCAAGGACTCCATTGTTTATTAAATTGAATGAATTTATGTTACAGATCATGGACTCTTTTTCATAAAGAATATAATTATTAAGAAACAAACAAAACTTAATTTGTAGGTTATTGCATAAAAAATAGTCCTGTCAACAACAAGAGCAACCTAATTAACGTGTGGTGATTAGAAAGTCTCATTATTTAGGAATTAAACCAGTTAACATTTGAATGAAATGCAAACCATGTTGAATGACTTCTTTGGCTGATGGATTGAAATAGATTTAGCATTTTAATGGTCTTTATACTTGTTTCATTCAATTAACATACTAGGTTGCTTAGCCGCATGTGTTATATTCCATGATCAATGTATCAAAAAGTGTGTTTGGAATCAAAAGAGGAGGCTTGCTACCCAGAAAAGATGGGAGGAACTCTCTATTTTTGAATTCAACAATTAATATCAAAAGGAAATACAATTCAAAATCAAGGACTCCATTGTTTTTTAAATTGAATGAATTCATGTTACAAATCGTTCATGGACTCTTTTTCATAATGAATATAATTATTAGGAAAGAAACAAAAGTTAATTTCTAGGTTATTGCATGAAAAATAGTACCGGCAACAACAAGAGCAGCCTAATTAACGTGCGGTGATTTGAAAGTCTGATTATTTAGGAATTAAACAAGTTGACTTTTGTACGAAATTCAAACCATGATTAATGACTCCTTTGGCTGACTAATTTAAATAGATTTAGAGTTTTAAAGGTGTTTGTACTTGTTTCATTCAATTACTATAATAGGTCGTTTAGCCGCATGTGTTATATTCTATGATCAATGTATCAAAAAGTGTGTTTTGAATCAAAAGAGGAGACTTGCTAACCAGAAATAATGAGAGGAACTTTCTATTTTTGATTTCAACAATTAATATCAATAGGAAATACAATTCAAATTCAAGGATTCTATTGTTTGTTAAATTGAATGAATTCATGTTACAGATTGTTCATGGACTCTTTTTCATAATGAATATAATTATTAAGAAAGAAACAAAAGTTAATTTCAAGGTTATTGCATAAAAAATAGTCCTGTCAACAACAAGAGCAACCTAATTAACGTATAGTGATTAGAAAGTCTCATTATTTAGGAATTAAACCAGTTAATATTTGTACGAAATGCGAACCATGTTGAATGACTCCTTTGGCCAATGGATTGAAATAGATTTAGAGTTTTAATGGTCTTTATACTTGTTTCATTCAATTAACATACTAGGTTGCTTAGCCGCATGTGTTATATTCCATGATCAATGTATCAAAAAGTGTGTTTGGAATCAAAAGAGGAAGCTTGCTAACCAGAAATGGTGAGAAGAACTTTCTATTTTTTATTTCAATAATTATTATCAATAGGAAATACAATTCAAATTCAAGGACTCCATTGTTTATTAAATTGAATGAATTCATGTTACATATCGTTCATGGACTCTTTTTCATAATGAATATAATTATTAAGAAAGAAACAAAAGTTAATTTGAAGGTTATTGCATGAAAAATAGTTCCGGCAACAACAAGGGTAGCGTAATTAACGTGTGGTGATTAGAAAGTCTCATTGTTTAGGAATTAAACCAGTTGACTTTTGTACGAAATGCAAACCATGATGAATGGCTCCTTTGGCTGATGGATTGAAATAGATTTAGAGTTTTCAATGTGTTGATACTTGTTTCATTCAATTAATATACTAGGTCGTTTAGCCGCATGTGTTATATTCTAAGATCAATGTATCAAAAAGTGTGTTTTGAATCAAAAGAGGAGGCTTGCTAACCATAAATTATGAGAGAAACTCTATTTTTGATTTCAACAATTAATGTCAATAGGAAATACAATTAAAAATCAAGTACTCCATTATTTATTAAGTTGAATGAATTCATGTTATGGATGGTCCATGGGCATTTTTTTCATAATCAATATTGTCATTAAGGAAGAAGCAAAAGTTACTTTCAAGGTTATTGCATGAAAAATAGTCCTGGTAACAAAAACAGGAGCCTAATTTTTGTGTGGTGATTAGAAAGTCTCGTTATTTAGGAATTAAACCAGTTGACTTTTGTACGAAATTCAAACCATGATCAATCACTCCTTTGGCTGATTGATTTAAATAGATTTAAAGTTTTAATGGTATTTATACTTGTTTCATTCTATTAATATACTAAGTTGTTTAGCCACATGTGTTATATTCCATGACCAATGTATCAAAAAGTGTGTTTGAAATCAAAAGAGGAGGCTTGCTAACCAGAAATGATGGGAGAAACTCTCTATTTTTGATTTCAACAATTAATATCAATAGGAAATACAATTCAAAATCAAGGACTCCATTGTTTATTAAATTGAATGACTTCATGTTACATATCGTTTATGGACTCTTTTTCATAATGAATATAATTGTTTAGAAAGAAACAAAAGTTATTTTCAAGGTTATTGCATAAAAAATAGTCCTGTCAATAACAAGAGCAACCTAATTGACGTGTGGTGATTAGAAAGTCTCATTATCTAGGAATTAAACCAGTTAACATTTGTACGAAATGCAAACCATGATGAATGACTCCTTTGGCTGATAGATTGAAATAGATTTAGAGTTTTAATGGTCTTTATACTTGTTTCATTCAATTAACATACTAGGTTGCTTAGTCACACGTGTTATATTCCATGATCAATGTATCAAAAAGTGTGTTTGGAACCAAAAGAGGAGGCTTGCTAACCAGAAAAGATGAGAGGAACTCTCTATTTTTGAATTCAACAATTAATATCAATAGGAAATACAATTCAAAATCAAGGACTCCTTTGTTTTTTAAATTGAATGAATTCATGTTACAGATCGTTCATGGACTCTTTTTCATAATGAATATAATTATTAAGAAAGAAACAAAAGTTAATTTCAAGGTAATTGCATGAAAAATAGTCCTGGCAACAACAAGAGCATCCTAATGAACGTGTGGTGATTAGAAAGTCTCATTATTTAGGAATTAAACCACTTAACCTTTGTACAAAATGCAAACCATGTACCTTATCTGATGGATTGAGATAGATTTAGAGTTTTAATGGTCTTTATACTTGTTTCATTCAATTAACATACTAGGTTGCTTAGTCGCATGTGTTATATTCCATGATCAATGCATCAAAAAGTGTCTTTGGAATCAAAGGAGGAGGCTTGCTAACCAGAAAAGATGGGAGGAACTCTCTATTTTTGAATTCAACAATTAATATCAATAGGAAATACAAATCAAAATCAAGGACTCCATTGTTTATTAAATTGAATGAATTCATGTTACAGATCGTTTATGGACTCTTTTTCATAATGAATATAATTATTAAGAAAGAAACAAAACTTAATTTCATGGTTATTGCATAAAAAATAGTCTTGTCAACAACAAGAGCAACCTAATTGACGTATGGTGATTAGAAAATCTCATTATTTAGGAATTAAACCAGTTAACATTTGTACGAAATGCAAACCATGATGAATGACTCCTTTGGCTGATGGATTGAAATAGATTTTGAGTTTTAATGGTCTTTATACTTGTTTCATTCAATTAACATACTAGGTTACTTAGTCGCATGTGTTATATTCCATGATCAATGTATCAAAAAGTGTGTTTGGAATCAAAAGAAGAGGCTTGTTAACCAGAAAAGATGGGAGGAACTCTTTATTTTTGATTTCAACAATTAATATCAATAGGAAATACAATTCAAAATCAAGGACTCCTTTGTTTTTTAAATTGAATGAATTCATGTTACAGATCGTTCATGGTCTCTTTTTCATAATGAATACAATTATTAAGAAAGAAACAAAAGTTAATTTCAAGGTAATTGCATGAAAAATAGTCCTGGCAACAACAAGAGCATCCTAATTGACGTGTGGTGATTAGAAAGTCTCATTATTTAGGAATTAAACCACTTAACCTTTGTACAAAATGCAAACCATGTACCTTTATCTGATGGATTGAGATAGATTTAGAGTTTTAATGGTCTTTATACTTGTTTCATTCAATTAACATACTAGGTTGCTTAGCCGCACGTGTTATATTCCATGATAAATGTATCAAAAAGTGTGTTTGGAATCAAAAGTGGAGGCTTGCTAACCGGAAAGGATGGGGGGAACTCTCTATTTTTGAATTCAACAATTAATATCAATAGGAAATAAAAATCAAAATCAAGGACTCCATTGTTTATTAAATTGAATGAATTCATGTCACAGATCGTTTATCGACTCTTTTTCACAATGAATATAATTATTAAGAAAGAAACAAAAGTTAATTTCAAGGTTATTGCATAAAAAATAGTCCTATCAACATCAAGAGCAACCTAATTGACGTATGGTGATTAGAAAGTCTCATTATTTAGGAATTAAACAAGTTAACATTTGTACGAAATGCAAACCATGATGAATGACTCCTTTGGCTGATGGATTGAAATAGATTTAGACTTTTAATGGTCTTTATACTTGTTTCATTCAATTAACATACTAGGTTTCTTAGCCGCATGTGTTATATTCCATGATCATTGTATCAAAAAGTGTGTTTGGAATCAAAAGAGGAGTCTTGTTAACCAGAAAAGATGGGACGAACTCTCTATTTTTATCAATAATTTTTATCAATAGCAAATACAATTCAAAATCAAGGACTCCATTGTTTTTTAAATTGAATGAATTCATGTTACAGATCGTTCATGGACTCTTTTTCATAATGAATATAATTATTAAGAAAGAAACAAAAGTTAATTTCAAGGTTATTGCATGAAAAATAGTTTCGGCAGCAACAAGAGCAGCCTAATTAACGTGTGGTGATTAGAAAGTCACATTACTTACGACTTAAACCAGTTGACTATTGTACGAAATGCAAACGATGATGAATGACTACTTTTGCTGATGGATTTAAATAGATTTAGAGTTTTAAAGGTGTTTATACTTGTTTCATTCAATTAATATACTACGTCCTTTAGCCGCATGTGTTATATTCTATGATCAATGTATCAAAAAGTGTGTTTGCAATCAAAAGAGGAGGCTTGCTACCCAGAAAAGATGGGAGGACCTCTCTATTTTTGCATTCAACAATTAATATCAATAGGAAATACAATTCAAAATTAGGGACTCCATTGTTTATTAAATTCAATGAATTCATGTTATAGACCGTTCATGGACTCTTTTTCATAATGAATATAATTATTCAGAAAGAAACAAAAGTTAATTTCAAGGTTATTGCATAAAAAATAGTCCAGGCAAGAACAAGAGCAACCTAATTAACGTGTGGTGATTAGAAAGTTTCATTATTTAGGAATTAAACCAGTTGACGTTTGTACGAAATGCAAACGATGATGAATGACTCCTTTGGCTGATGGATTTAAATAGATTTAGAGTTTTAATGGAGTTTATACTTGTTTCATTAAATTAATATACTAGGTCCTTTAGCCGCATGTGTTATATTCTATGATCAATGTATCAAAAAGTGTGTTTGGAATGAAAAGAGGAGGCTTGCTAACCCAAAAAGATGGGAGGACCTCTCTATTTCTGAATTCAAAATTTAATATTAATAGGAAATACAATTCAAAATCAAGGACTCCATTGTTTTAATGGAGTTTCATAATGAATATAATTATTAAGAGAGAAACAAAAGTTAATTTCAAGGTTATTGCATGAAAAATAGTCCCGACAGCAACAAGAGGAGCGTAATTAACGTGTGGTGATTAGAAAGTCTCATTATTTAGGAATTAAACCAGTTGACTTTTGTACGAAATGCAAACCATGATGAATGACTCCTTTTGCTGATGGATTTAAATAGATTTAGAGTTTTAAAGGTGTTTGTGCTTGTTTCGTTCAATTAATATAGTAGGTTGTTTAGCCGCATGTGTTATATTCTATGATCAATGTATGAAAAAGTGTGTTTTGAATGAAAAGAGGAGACTTGCTAAGCAGAAATGACGAGAGTAACTTTCTATTTTTGATTTCAATAATTAATATCAATAGGAAATACAATTCAAATTCAAGGACTCTATTGTTTCTTAAATTGAATGAATTCATGTTACAGATCGTTCATGGACTCTTTTTCATAAAGAATATAATTATTAAGAAAGAAACAAAAGTTAATTTCAAGGTTATTGCTTGAAAAATAGTCCTGGCAACAACAAGAGTATCCTAATTAATGTGTGGTGATTAGAAAGTCTCATTATTTAGGAATTAAACCAGTTATCATTTGTACGAAATGCAAACCATGTTCCTTTATCTGATGGATTGAGATAGATTTAGAGTTTTAATGGTCTTTATACTTGTTTCATTCAATTAACATACTAGGTTGCTTAGCCGCATGTGTTATATTCCATGATCAATGTATCAAAAAGTGTGTTTGGAATCAAAAGAGAAGGCTTGCTAACCAGAAAAGATGGGAAGAACTCTTTATTTTTGAATTCAACAATTAATATCAATAGGAAATACAAATCAAAATCAAGGACTCCATTTTTTATTAAATTGAATGAATTCATGTTACAAATCGTTTATGGACTCTTTTTCATAATGAATATAATTTTTAAGAAAGAAACAAAAGTTAATTTCAAAGTTATTGCATAAAAAATAGTCCTGTCAACAACAAGAGCAACCTAATTGACGTATGGTGATTAGAAAGTCTCATTATTTAGGAATTAAACCAGTTAACATTTGTACGAAATGCAAACCATGATGAATGACTCCTTTGGCTGATGGATTGAAATAGATTTAGAGTTTTAATGGTCTTTATACTTGTTTCATTCAATTAACATACTAGGTTGCTTAGCCGCAGGGGTTATATTCCATGATCATTGTATCAAAAAGTGTGTTTGGAATCAAAAGAGGAGGCTTGCTAACCAAAAAAGATGGGAAGAACTCTCTATTTTTGAATTCAACAATTTATATCAATAGGAAATACAATTCAAAATCAATGACTCCATTGTTTTTTAAATTGAAAGAATTTTAAAGGTGTTTGTGCTTGTTTCGTTCAATTAATATAGTAGGTCGTTTAGCCGCATTTGTTATATTCTATGATCAATGTATCAAAAAGTGTGTTTGCAATCAAAAGAGGAGGCTTGCTAAGCAGAAAAGATGGGAGGAAGTCTCTATGATTGAATTCAACAATTAATATCAATAGGAAATACAATTCAAATTCAAGGACTCCATTGTTTATTAAATTGAATGAATTCATGTTACAGATCGTTCATGGACTCTTTTTCATAATGAATATAATTATTAAGAAAAAAAAGTTAATTTCAAGGTTATTGCATGAAAAATAGTCCCGGCAGTAATAAGAGGAGCGTAATTAACGTGTGGTGATTAGAAAGTCTCATTATTTAGGAATTAAACCAGTTGACTTTTGTACGAAATGCAAACCATGATGAATGACTCCTTTTGCTGATGGATTTAATTAGATTTAGAGTTTTAAAGGTGTTCGTGCTTGTTTCGTTCAATTAATATAGCAGGTCGTTTACCCGCATTTGTTATATTCTATGATCAATGTATGAAAAAGTGTGTTTTGAATGAAAAAAGGAGACTTGCTAACCATAAATGACGAGAGGAACTTTCTATTTTTGATTTCAACAATTAATATCAATAGGAAATACAATTCAAATTCAAGGACTCTATTGTTTCTTAAATTGAATGAATTCATGTTACAGATCGTTCATGGACTCTTTTTCATAATGAATATAATTATTAAGAAAGAAACAAAAGTTAATTTCAAGGTTATTGCTTGAACAATAGTCCTGGCAACAACAAGAGTATCCTAATTAACGTGTGGTGATTAGAAAGTCTCATTATTTAGGAATTAAACCAGTTAACATTTGTACGAAATGCAAACCATGTTCCTTTGTCTGATGGATTAAGATAGATTTAGAGTTTTAATGGTCTTTATACTTGTTTCATTCAATTAACATACTAGGTTGCTTAGCCGCATGTGTTATATTCCATGATCATTGTATCAAAAAGTGTGTTTGGAATCAAAAGAGGAGACTTGCTAACCAGAAAAGATGGGAAGAACTTTCTATTTTTGAATTCAACAATTTATATCAATAGGAAATACAATTCAAAATCAATGAATCCATTGTTTTTTAAATTGAAAGAATTCACCTTACAGATCGTTCATGGACTGTTTTTCATAATGAATATAATTATTAAGAAAGAAACAAAAGTTAATTTCAAGGTTATTGCATAAAAAATAGTCCTGTCAACAACAAGAGCAACCTAATTGACATATGGTGATTAGAAAGTCTCATTATTTAGGAATTAAACCAGTTAACATTTGTACGAAATGCAAACCATGATGAATGACTCCTTTGGCTGATGGATTGAAATAGATTTAGAGTTTTAATGGTCTTTATAGTTGTTTCATTCAATTAACATGCTAGGTTGCTTAGCCGCATGTGTTATATTCCATGATCATTGTATCAAAAAGTGTGTTTGGAATCAAAAGAGGAGGCTTGCTAACCAGAAAAGATGGGAAGAACTCTCTATTTTGAAATTCAACAATTTATATCAATCGGAAATACAATTCAAAATCAATGACTCCATTGTTTTTTAAATTGAATGAATTCATCTTACAGATCGTTCATGGACTGTTTTTCATAATGAATATATTTATTAAGAAAGAAACAAAAGTTAATTTCAAGGTTATTGCATGAAAAATAGTCCCGGCAGCAACAAGAGCAGCGTAATTAACGTGTGGTGATTAAAAAGTCTCATTATTTAGGAATTAAACCAGTTGACTTTTGTACGAAATGCAAACCATGATGAATGATTGCTTTTGCTGATGGATTTAAATAGATTTAGAGTTTTAAAGGTGTTTGTGCTTGTTTCGTTCAATTAATATAGTAGGTCGTTTAGCCACATTTGTTATATTCTATGATCAATGTATGAAAAAGTGTGTTTTGAATCAAAAGAGGAGACTTGCTAAGCAGAAATGACGAGAGGAACTTTCTATTTTTGATTTCAACAATTAATATCAATAGGAAATACAATTCAAATTCAAGGACTCTATTGTTTCTTAAATTGAATGAATTCATGTTACAGATCGTTGATGGACTCTTTTTCATAATGAATATAATTATTAAGAAAGAAACAAAAGTTAATTTCAAGGTTATTGCTTGAAAAATAGTCCTCGCAACAACAAGAGTATCCTAATTAACGTGTGGTGATTAGAAAGTCTCATTATTTAGGAATTAAACCAGTTAACATTTGTACGAAATGCAAACCATGTTCCTTTATCTGATGGATTGAGATAGATTTAGAGTTTTAATGGTCTTTATACTTGTTTCATTCAATTAACATACTAGGTTGCTTAGCCGCATGTGTTATATTCCATGATCATTGTATCAAAAAGTGTGTTTGGAATCAAAAGAGGAGGCTTGCTAACCAGAAAAGATGGGAAGAACTCTCTATTTTTGAATTCAACAATTTATATCAATAGGAAATACAATTCAAAATCAAGGACTCCATTGTTTTTTAAATTGAAAGAATTCATCTTACAGATCATTCATGGACTGTTTTTCATAATGAATATAATTATTAAGAAAGAAACAAAAGTTAATTTCAAGGTTATTGCATAAAAAATAGTCCTAGCAACAACAAGAGCAACCTAATTAACATGTGGTGATTAGATAGTCTCATTATTTAGGAATGGAACTAGTTAACATTCGTATGAAATGCAAACCATGATGAATGACTCCTTTGGCTGATGGATTGAAATAGATTTAAAGTTTGCAAGGTCTTTATACTTGTTTCATTCAATTAACATACTAGGTTGCTTAGCCACATGTGTTATATTCCATGATCAATGTATCAAAAAGTGTGTTTGGAATGAAAAGAGGAGGCTTGCTAACCAAAAAAGCTGGGAGGACCTCTCTATTTTTGAATTCAACAATTAATATCAATAGGAAATACAATTCAAAATCAAGGACTCCATTATTTATTAAATTGAATGAATTCATGTTACAGACCGTTCATGGACTCTTTTTCATAATGAATATAATTATTAAGAAAGAAACAAAAGTTAATTTCAAGGTTATTGCATGAAAAATAGTCCCGGCAACAACAAGAGCAGCCTAATTAACGTGTGGTGATTAGAAAGTCTCACTATGTAGGAATTAAACCAGTTGACTTTTGTACGAAATGCAAACGATGACGAATGACTCCTTTGGCTGATGGATTTAAATGGATTTGGAGTTTTAAAGGTTTTTATACTTGTTTCATTCAATTAATATAATAAGTTGTTTAGTCGCATGTGTTATATTCCATGACCAATGTATCAAAAAGTGTGTTTCAAATCAAAAGAGGAGGCTTGCTAACCAGAAATGATGGGAGGGACTCTCTATTTTTTATTTCAACAATTAATATCAAGAGGAAATAGAATTCAAATTCAAGGTCTCTATTGTTTATTAAATTAAATGAATTCATTTTACAGATCGTTCATGGACTCTTTCTCATAATGAATATAATTATTAATAAAGAAACAAAAGTTAATTTCAAGGTTATTGCATAAAAAAATAGTCCGGGCAACACCAAGAGCAACCTAATTAACGTGTGGTGATTAGAAAGTCTCATTATTTCAGAATTAAACATGTTGACTTTTGCACGAAATGCAAACGATGATGAATGACTCCTTTGGCTGATGGATTTAAATAGATTTAGGGTTTTAATGGTCTTTATACTTGTTGCATTCAATTAATATACGAGGTTGCTTAGCCACATGTGTTATATTCCATGATCAATGTATCAAAAAGTGTGTTTGGAATGAAAAGAGTAGGCTTGCTAACCAAAAAAGCTGGGAGGACCTCTCTATTTTTGAATTCAACAATTAATATCAATAGGAAATACAATTCAAAATCAAGGACTCCATTGTTTATTAAATTGAATGAATTCATGTTACAGACCGTTCATGGACTCTTTTTCATAATGAATATAATTATTAAGAAAGAAACAAAAGTTAATTTCAAGGGTATTGCATGAAAAATAGACTCGGCAACAACAAGAGCAGCCTAATTAACGTGTGGTGATTAGAAAGTCTCATTATTTAGGAATTAAACCAGTTGACTTTTGTACGAAATGCAAACGATGATGAATGACTCCTTTAGCTGATGGATTTAAATAGATTTAGAGTTTTAAAGGTGTTTATACTTGTTTCATTAAATTAATATACTAGGTCCTTTAGCCGCATGTGTTATATTCTATGATCAATGTATCAAAAAGTGTGTTTGGAATCAAAAGAGGAGGCTTGCTAACCAGAAAAGATGGGAGGACCTCTCTGTTTTTGAATTCAACAATTAATATCAATAGGAAATACAATTCAAAATCAAGGACTCCATTGTTTATTAAATTGAATGAATTCATGTTACAGACCGTTCATGGACTCTGTTTCATAATGAATATAATTATTAAGAAAGAAACAAAAGTTAATTTCAAAGTTATTGCATGAAAAATAGTCCCGACAACAACAAGAGCAGCCTAATTAACGTGTGGTGATTAGAAAATCTCGTTATTTAGGAATTAAACCAGTTGACTTTTGTACGAAATTCAAACCATGATGAATCACTGCTTTGGCTGATGGATTTAAATAGATTTAGAGTTTTAATGGTATTTATACTTGTTTCATTCAATTAATATACTAAGTTGTTTAGCCGCATGTGTTGTATTCCATGACCAATGCATCAAAAAGTGTGTTTCAAATCAAAAGAGGAGGCTTGCTAACCAGAAATGATGGGAGGGACTCTCTATTTTTTATTTCAACAATTAATATCTATAGGAAATAGAATTCAAATTCAAGGTCTCCATTGTTTATTAAATTGAATGAATTCAAGGTACAGACCGCTCATGGACTCTTTTTCATAATGAATATAATTATTAAGAAAGAAACAAAAGTTAATTTCAAGGTTATTGCATGAAAAGTAGTCCCGGCAACAATAAGAGCAGCCTAATTAACGTGTGGTGATTAGAAAGTCTCATTATTTAGGAATGAAACCAGTTGACTTTTGTACAAAATGCAAACGATGATGAATGACTCCTTTGGCTAATGGATTTAAATGGATTTGGAGTTTTAAAGGTTTTATACTTGCTTCATTCAATTAATATACTAGGTCCTTTAGCCGCATGTGTTATATTCTATGATCAATGTATCAAAAAGTGTGTTTGTAATCAAAAGTGGAGGCTCGCTACCCAGAAAAGATGGGTGGACATCTCTATTTTTGAATTCAACAATTAATATCAATAGGAAATACAATTAAAAATCAAGGACTCCATTATTTATTAAGCTGAATGAATTAATGTTATAGATGGTCCATGGGCATCTTTTTCATAATCAAAATAGTCATTAAGGAAGAAGCAAAAGTTAATTTCAAGGTTATTGCATGAAAAATAGTCATGGTACCAACAACAGGAGCCTAATTAACGTGTGGTGATTAGAAAATCTCGTTATTTAGGAATTAAACCAGTTGACTTTTGTACGAAATTCAAACCATGATGAATCACTCCTTTGGCTGATGGATTTAAATAGATTTAGAGTTTTAATGGTATTTATACTTGTTTCATTCAATTAATATACAAAGTTGTTTAGCCGCATGTGTTATATTCCATGACCAATGCATCAAAAAGTGTGTTTCAAATCAAAAGAGGAGGCTTGCTAACCAGAAATGATGGGAGGGACTCTCTATTTTTTATTTCAACAATTAATATCAATAGGAAATAGAATTCAAATTCAAGGTCTCCATTGTTTATTAAATTGAATGAATTCAAGGTACAGACCGTTCATGGACTCTTTTTCATAATGAATATAATTATTAAGAAAGAAACAAAAGTTAATTTCAAGGTTATTGCATAAAAAATAGTCCTAGCAACAACAAGAGCAACCTAATTAACGTGTGGTGATTAGATAGTCTCATTATTTGGGAATGGAACTAGTTAACATTCGTATGAAATGCAAACCATGATGAATGACTCCTTTGGCTGATGGATTGAAATAGATTTAGAGTTTGCAAGGTCTTTATACTTGTTTCATTCAATTAACATACTAGGCTACTTAGCCACATGTGTTATATTCCATGATCAATGTATCAAAAAGTGTGTATGGAATGAAAAGAGGAGGCTTGCTAACCAAAAAAGCTGGGAGGACCTCTCTATTTTTGAATTCAACAATTAATATCAATAGGAAATACAATTCAAAATCAAGGACTCCATTGTTTATTAAATTGAATGAATTCATGTTACAGACTATTCATGGACTCTTTTTCATAATGAATATACTTCTTAAGAAAGAAACAAAAGTTAATTTCAAGGTTATTGCATTAAAAATAGTCCCGGCAACAACAAGAGCAACCTAATTAACGTGTGGTGATTAGAAAGTCTCATTATTTAGGAATTAAACCAGTTGACTTTTGTACGAAATGCAAACGATGATGAATGACTCCTTTGGCTGATGGATTTAAATAGATTTAGAGTTTTAAAGGTGTTTATACTTGTTTCATTAAATTAATATACTAGGCCCTTTAGCCGCATATGTTATATTCTATGATCAATGTATCAAAAAGTGTGTTTGGAATCAAAAGAGGAGGTGTGCTAACCAGAAAAGATGGGAGGACCTCTCTATTTTTGAATTCAACAATTAATATCAATAGGAAATACAATTCAAAATCAAGGACACCATTGTTTATAAAATTGAATGAATTCATGTTACAGACCGTTCATGCACTCTGTTTCATAATGAATATAATTATTAGGAAAGAAACAAAAGTTAATTTCAAGGTTATTGCATGAAAAATAGTCTCGACAACAACAAGAGCAGCCTAATTAACGTGTGGTGATTAGAAACTCTCATTATTTAGGAATTAAACAAGTTGACTTTTGTATGAAATGCAAACCATGATGAATGACTCCTTTGGCTGGTGGATTGAAATAGATTTAAAGTTTGCAAGGTCTTTATACTTGTTTCATTCAATTAACATACTAGGTTGCTTAGCCACATGTGTTATATTCCATGATCAATGTATCAAAAAGTGTGTTTGGAATGAAAAGAGGAGGCTTGCTAACCAAAAAAGCTGGGACGACCTCTCTATTTTTGAATTCAACAATTAATATCAATAGGAAATACAATTCAAAATCAAGGACTCCATTGTTTATTAAATTGAATGAATTCATGTTACAGACCGTTCATGGACTCTTTTTCATAATGAATATAATTATTAAGAAAGAAAGAAAAGTTAATTTCAAGGTTATTGCATGAAAAATAGTCCCGGCAACAACAAGAGCAGCCTAATTAACGTGTGGTGATTAGAAAGTCTCATTATTTAGGAATTAAACAAGTTGACTTTTGTACGAAATGCAAACCATGATGAATGACTCCTTTGGCTGATGGATTTAAATAGATTTAGAGTTTTAAAGGTGTTTATACTTGTTTCATTCAATTAATATACTAGGTCCTTTAGCCGCATGTGTTATATTCTATGATCAATGTATCAAAAAGTGTGTTTGCAATCAAAAGAGGAGGCTTGCTACCCGAAAAAGATGGGAGGACCTCTCTATTTTTGAATTCAACAATTAATATCAATAGGAAATACAATTCAAAATCAAGGACTCCATTGTTTATTAAATTGAATGAATTCATGTTACAGACCGTTCGTGGACTCTTTTTCATAATGAATATAATTATTAAGAAAGAAACAAAAGTTAATTTCAAGGTTATTGCATGAAAAATAGTCCCGGCAACAACAAGAGCAGCCTAATTAACGTGTGGTGATTAGAAAGTCTCATTATTTAGGAATTAAACCAGTTGACTTTTGTACGAAATGCAAACGATGATGAATGACTCCTTTGGCTGATGGATTTAAATAGATTTAGGGTTTTAATGGTCTTTATACTTGTTGCATTCAATTAATATACTAGGTCCTTTAGCCGCATGTGTTATATTCTATGATCAATGTATCAAAAAGTGTGTTTGGAATCAAAAGAGGAGGCTTGCTAACCAGAAAGGATGGGAGGACCTCTCTATTTTTGAATTCAACAATTAATATCAATAGGAAATACAATTCAAAATCAAAGACTCCATTGTTTATTAAATTGAATGAATTCATGTTACAGACCGTTCATGGACTCTGTTTCATAATGAATATAATTATTAAGAAAGAAACAAAAGTTAATTTCAAGGTTATTGCATGAAAAATAGTCCCGACAACAACAAGAGCAGCCTAATTAACGTGTGGTGATTAGAAACTCTCATTATTTAGGAATTAAACCAGTTGACTTTTGTACGAAACGCAAACCTTGATGAATGACTCCTTTTGGCTGATGGATTTAAATAGATTTAGAGTTTTAATGGTCTTTATACTTGTTGCATTCAATTAATATACGAGGTTGCTTAGTCGCATGTGTTATATTCCATGATCAATGTATCAAAAAGTGTGTTTGGAATCAAAAGAGGAGGCTTGCTAACCAGAAATGATAGGAGGAACTCTCTATTATTGAATTCAACAATTAATATCAATAGGAAATACAATTCAAATTGACGGACTCCATTGTTTATTAAATTGAATGAATTCATGTTACAGATTGTTCATGGACTCCTTTTCATAATGAATATAATTATTAAGAATGAAACAAAAGTTAATTTCAAGGTTATTGCTTAAAAAGTAGTCCTGGCAACAACAAGAGCAACCTAATTGACGTGTGGTGATTAGAAAGTGTCATTATTTAGGAATTAAACCAGTTGACTTTTGTACAAAATGCAAACTATGATGAATGACTCCTTTGGCTGATGGATTTAAATAGATTTAGAGTTTTAAAGGTGTTTATACTTGTTTCATTCAATTAATATACTAGGTCATTTAGCCGCATGTGTTATATTCTATGATCAATGTATCAAAAAGTGTGTTTTGAATCAAAAGAGGAGGCTTGCTAACCAGAAATGATGAGAGGAACTCTATTTTTGAATTCAACAATTAATATCAATAGGAAATACAATTAAAAATCAAGGACTCCATTATTTATTAAGCTGAATGAATTCATGTTATAGATGGTCCATGGGCATTTTTTTCATAATCAAAATAGTCATTAAGGAAGAAGCAAAAGTTAATTTCAAGGTTATTGCATGAAAAATAGTCCTGGTACCAACAACAGGAGCCTAATTAACGTGGTGATTAGAAAATCTCGTTATTTAGGAATTAAACCAGTTGACTTTTGTACGAAATTCAAACCATGTTGAATCACTCCTTTGGCTGATGGATTTAAATAGATTTAGAGTTTTAATGGTATTTATACTTGTTTCATTCAATTAATATACTAAGTTGTTTAGCCGCATGTGTTATATTCCATGACCAATGCATCAAAAAGTGTGTTTCAAATCAAAAGAGGAGGCTTGCTAACCAGAAATGATGGGAGGGACTCTCTATTTTTTATTTCAACAATTAATATCAATAGGAAATAGAATTCAAATTCAAGGTCTCCATTGTTTATTAAATTGAATGAATTCAAGGTACAGACCGTTCATGGACTCTTTTTCATAATGAATATAATTATTAAGAAAGAAACAAAAGTTAATTTCAAGGTTATTGCATGAAAAGTAGTCCCGGCAACAACAAGAGCAGTCTAATTAACGTGTGGTGATTAGAAAGTCTCATTATTTAGGAATGAAACAAGTTGACTTTTGTACAAACTGCAGACGATGATGAATGACTCCTTTGGCTGATGGATTTAAATGGATTTGGAGTTTTAAAGGTTTTTATACTTGCTTCATTTAATTAATATACTAGGTCCTTTAGCCGCATGTGTTATATTCTATGATCAATGTATCAAAAAGTGTGTTTGTAATCAAAAGTGGAGGCTCGCTACCTAGAAAAGATGGGTGGACATCTCTATTTTTGAAATCAACAATTAATATCAATAGGAAATACAATTAAAAATCAAGTACTCCATTATTTATTAAGCTGAATGAATTCATGTTATAGATGGTCCATGGGCATTTTTTTCGTAATGAAAATAGTCATTAAGGAAGAAGCAAAAGTTAATTTCAAGGTTAGTGCATGAAAAATAGTCCTGGTACCAACAACAGGAGCCTAATTAACGTGTGGTGATTATAAAATCTCGTTATTTAGGAATTAAACCAGTTCACTTTTGTACGAAATTCAAACCATGATGAATCACTCCTTTGGCTGATGGATTTAAATAGATTTAGAGTTTTAATGGTATTTATACTTGTTTCATTCAATTAATATACAAAGTTGTTTAGCCGCATGTGTTATATTCGATGACCAATGCATCAAAAAGTGTGTTTCAAATCAAAAGAGGAGGCTTGCTAACCAGAAATGATGGGAGGGACTCTCTATTTTTTATTTCAACAATTAATATCAATAGGAAATAGAATTCAAATTCAAGGTCTCCATTGTTTATTAAATTGAATGAATTCAAGGTACAGACCGTTCATGGACTCTTTTTCATAATGAATATAATTATTAAGAAAGAAACAAAAGTTAATTTCAAGGTTATTGCATGAAAAGTAGTCCCGGCAACAACAAGAGCAGCCTAATTAACGTGTGGTGATTAGAAAGTCTCATTATTTAGGAATGAAACTAGTTGACTTTTGTACAAAATGCAAACGATGATGAATGACTCCTTTGGCTGATGGATTTAAATGGATTTGGAGTTTTAAAGGTTTTTTATACTTACTTCTTCATTCAATTAATATACTAGGTCCTTTAGCCGCATGTGTTATATTCTATGATCAATGTATCAAAAAGTGTGTTTGTAATCAAAAGAGGAGGCTCGCTACCCAAAAAAGATGGGTGGACATCTCTATTTTTGAATTCAACAATTAATATCAATAGGAAATACAATTAAAAATCAAGGACTCCATTATTTATTAAGCTGAATGAATTCATGTTATAGATGGTCCATGGGCATTTTTTTCATAATCAAAATAGTCATTAAGGAAGAAGCAAAAGTTAATTTCAAGGTTATTGCATGAAAAATAGTGCTGGTAACAACCACAAGAGCCTAATTAACGTGTGGTGATTAGAAAGTCTCGTTATTAAGGAATTAAACCAGTTGACTTTTGTACGAAATGCAAACCATGATTAATCACTCCTTTGCCTGATGGATTTAAATAGATTTAGAGTTTTAATGGTATTTATACTTGTTTCATTTAATTAATATACTAAGTTGTTTAGCCGCATGTGTTATATTCTATGACGAATGTATCAAAAAGTGTGTTTCAAATCAAAAGAGGAGGCCTGCTAACCTAACAGAAATGATGGGAGGAACTGTCTATTTTTTCTTTTCAACAATTAATATCAATAGGAAATAGAATTCAAATTCAAGGACTCCATTATTTATTAAATTAAATGAATTCATGTTACAGATCGTTCATGGACTCTTTTTCATAATGAATATAATTATTAAGAAAGAAACAAAAGTTAATTTCAAGGTTATTGCATAAAAAATAGTTCTAGCAACAACAAGAGCAACCTAATTAACGTGTGGTGATTAGATAGTCTCATTATTTGGGAATGGAACTAGTTAACATTCGTATGAAATGCAAACCATGATGAATGACTCCTTTGGCTGATTAATTGAAATAGATTTAGAGTTTGGAAGGTCTTTATACTTGTTTCATTCAATTAACATACTAGGTTGCTTAGCCACATGTGTTATATTCCATGATCAATGTATCAAAAAGTGTGTTTGGAATGAAAAGAGGAGGCTTGCTAACCAAAAAAGCTGGGAGGACCTCTCTATTTTTGAATTCAACAATTAATATCAATAGGAAATACAATTCAAAATCAAGGACTCCATTGTTTATTAAATTGAATGAATTCATGTTACAGACCGTTCATGGACTCTTTTTCATAATGAATATACTTATTAAGAAAGAAACAAAAGTTAATTTAATGGTTATTGCATTAAAAATAGTCCCGGCAACAACAAGAGCAACCTAATTAACGTGTGGTGATTAGAAAGTCTCATTATTTAGGAATTAAACCAGTTGACTTTTGTACGAAATGCAAACGATGGTGAATGACTCCTTTGGCTGATGGATTTAAATAGATTTAGAGTTTTAAAGGTGTTTATACTTGTTTCATTAAATTAATATACTAGGTCCTTTAACCGCATGTATTATATTCTATGATCAATGTATCAAAAAGTGTGTTTGGAATCAAAAGAGGAGGCGTGCTAACCAGAAAAGATGGGAGGACCTCTCTATTTTTGAATTCAACAATTAATATCAATAGGAAATACAATTCAAAATCAAGGACTCCATTGTTTAAAAAATTGAATGAATTCATGTTACAGACCGTTCATGGACTCTTTTTCATAATGAATATAATTATTAAGAAACAAACAAAAGTTAATTTCAAGGTTATTGCATGAAAAATAGTCTCGACAACAACAAGAGAAGCCTAATTAACGTGTGGTGATTACAAACTCTCATTATTTAGGAATTAAACCAGTTGACTTTTGTACGAAATGCAAACCATGATGAATGACTCGTTTGGCTGATGGATTTAAATGGATTTAGAGTTTTAAAGATGTTTATACTTGTTTCATTCAATTAACATACTAGGTTGCTTAGCCACATGTGTTATATTCCATGATCAATGTATCAAAAAGTGTGTTTGGAATGAAAAGAGGAGGCTTGCTAACCAAAAAAGCTGGGACGACCTCTCTATTTTTGAATTCAACAATTAATATCAATAGGAAATACAATTCAAAATCAAGGACTCCATTGTTTATGAAATTGAATGAATTCATGTTACAGACCGTTCATGGACTCTTTTTCTTAATGAATATACTTATTAAGAAAGAAACAAAAGTTAATTTCAAGGTTATTGCATTAAAAATAGTCCTGGCAGCAACAAGAGCAACCTAATTTACGTGTGGTGATTAGAAAGTCTCATTATTTAGGAATTAAACCAGTTGACTTTTGTACGAAATGCAAACGGTGATGAATGACTCCTTTGGCTGATGGATTTAAATAGATTTAGAGTTTTAAAGGTGTTTATACTTGTTTCATTAAATTAATATACTAGGTCCTTTAACCGCATGTGTTATATTCTATGATCAATGTATCAAAAAGTGTGTTTGGAATCAAAAGAGGAGGCGTGCTAACCAGAAAAGATGGGAGGACCTCTCTATTTTTGAATTCAACAATATATAATCAATAGGAAATACAATTCAAAATCAAGGACTCCATTGTTTATAAAATTGAATGAATTCATGTTACAGACCATTCATGGACTCTTTTTCATAATGAATATAATTATTAAGAAAAAAATAAAAGTTAATTTCAAGGTTATTGCTTAAAAAGTAGTCCTGGCAACAACAAGAGCAACCTAATTAACGTGTGGTGATTAGAAAGTCTCATTATTTAGGAACTAAACCAGTTGACTTTTGTACGAAATGCAAACGATGATGAATGACTCCTTTGGCTGATGGATTTAAATAGATTTAGAGTTTTAAAGGTGTTTATACTTGTTTCATTCAATTAATATACTCGGTTGTTTAGCCGCATGTGTTATATTCTATGATCACTGTATCAAAAAGTATGTTTGGAATCAAAAGAGGAGGCTTGCTAACCAGAAAAATGGGAGGACCTCTCTATTTTTGAATTCAACAATTAATATCAATAGGAAATACAATTCAAAATCAAGGACTCCATTGTTTATTAAATTGAATGAATTCATGTTACAGACCGTTCATGGACTCTGTTTCATAATGAATATAATTATTAAGAAAGGAACAAAAGTTAATTTCAAGGTTATTGCATTAAAAATAGTCCCGACAACAACAAGAGCAGCCTAATTAACGTGTGGTGATTAGAAACTCTCATTATTTAGGAATTAAACCAGTTGACTTTTGTACGAAACGCAAACCTTGATGAATGACTCCTTTGGCTGATGGATTTAAATAGATTTAGAGTTTTAATGGTCTTTATACTTGTTGCATTCAATTAATATACGAGGTTGCTTAGCCGCATGTGTTATATTCCATGATCAATGTATCAAAAAGTGTGTTTGGAATCAAAAGAGGAGGCTTGCTAACCAGAAATGATGGGAGGAACTCTCTATTATTGAATTCAACAATAAATATCAATAGGAAATACAATTCAAATTCACGGACTCCATTGTTTATTAAATTGAATGAATTCATGTTACAGATCGTTCATGGACTCCTTTTCATAATGAATATAATTATTAAGAAAAAAACAAAAGCTAATTTCAAGGTTATTGCTTAAAAAAAGTAGTCCTGGCAACAACAAGAGCAACCTAATTAACATGTGGTGATTAGAAAGTGTCATTATTTAGGAATTAAACCAGTTGACTTTTGTACGAAATGCAAACGATGATGAATGACTCCTTTGGCTGATGGATTTAAATAGATTTAGAGTTTTAAAGGTGTTTATACTTGTTTCATTCAAATTAATATACTCGGTTGTTTAGCCGTATGTGTTTATATTCTATGATCAATGTATCAAAAAAGTATGTTTTGAATCAAAAGAGGAGGCTTGCTAACCAGAAATGATGAGAGGAACTCTATTTTTGAATTCAACAATTAATATCAATAGGAAATACAATTAAAAATCAAGGACTCCATTATTTATTAAGCTGAATGAATTAATGTTATAGATGGTCCATGGGCATTTTTTTCATAATCAAAATAGTCATTAAGGAAGAAGCAAAAGTTAATTTCAAGGTTGTTGCATGAAAAATAGTCTTGGTACCAACAACAGGAGCCTAATTAACGTGTGGTGATTAGAAAATCTTGTTATTTAGGAATTAAACCAGTTGACTTTTGTACGAAATTCAAACCATGATGAATGACTCCTTTGGCTGAT
Source organism: Ceriops zippeliana (assembly GCA_037897445.1). Lineage (NCBI taxonomy): Eukaryota > Viridiplantae > Streptophyta > Magnoliopsida > Malpighiales > Rhizophoraceae > Ceriops > Ceriops zippeliana. The sequence goes on along the minus strand of JBAPLH010001390.1, from coordinate 60,628 downwards.
GGATTTAAATAGATTTAGAGTTTTAAAGGTGTTTATACTTGTTTCATTAAATTAATATACTAGGTCCTTTAGCCGCATGTGTTATATTCTATGATCAATGTATCAAAAAGTGTGTTTGGAATCAAAAGAGGACGCTTGCTAACCAGAAAAGATGGGAGGGACTCTCTATTTTTTATTTGAACAATTAATATCAATAGGAAATAGAATTCAAATTCAAGGTCTCCATTGTTTATTAAATTGAATGAATTCAAGGTACAGACCGTTCATGGACTCTTTTTCATAATGAATATAATTATTAAGAAAGAAAACAAAAGTTAATTTCAAGGTTATTGCATGAAAAGTAGTCCCGGCAACAACAAGAGCAGCCTAATTAACGTGTGGTGATTAGAAAGTCTCATTATTTAGGAATGAAACTAGTTGACTTTTGTACAAAATGCAAACGATGATGAATGACTCCTTTGGCTGATGGATTTAAATGGATTTGGAGTTTTAAAGGTTTTTATACTTGCTTCATTCAATTAATATACTAGGTCCTTTAGCCGCATGTGTTATATTCTATGATCAATGTATCAAAAAGTGTGTTTTGAATCAAAAGAGGAGGCTTGCTAACCAGAAATGATGAGAGGAACTCTATTTTTGAATTCAACAATTAATATCAATAGGAAATACAATTAAAAATCAAGGACTCCATTATTTATTAAGCTGAATGAATTCATGTTATGGATGGTCCATGGGCATTTTTTTCATAATGAAAATAGTCATTAAGGAAGAAGCAAAAGTTAATTTCAAGGTTATTGCATGAAAAATAGTTCTGGTACCAACAACAGGAGCCTAATTAACGTGTGGTGATTATAAAATCTCGTTATTTAGGAATTAAACCAGTTGACTTTTGTACGAAATTCAAACCATGATGAATCACTCCTTTGGTTGATGGATTTAAATAGATTTAGAGTTTTAATGGTATTTATACCTATTTCATTCAATTAATATACAAAGTTGTTTAGCCGCATGTGTTATATTCGATGACCAATGCATCAAAAAGTGTGTTTCAAATCAAAAGAAGAGGCTTGCTAACCAGAAATGATGGGAGGGACTCTCTATTTTTTATTTCAACAATTAATATCAATAGGAAATAGAATTCAAATTCAAGGTCTCCATTGTTTATTAAATTGAATCAATTCAAGGTACAGACCATTCATGGACTCTTTTTCATAATGAATATAATTATTAAGAAAGAAACAGAAGTTAATTTCAAGGTTATTGCATGAAAAGTAGTCCCGGCAACAATAAGAGCAGCCTAATTAACGTGTGGTGGTTAGAAAGTCTCATTATTTAGGAATGAAACCAGTTGACTTTTGTACAAAATGCAAACGATGATGAATGACTCCTTTGGCTGATGGATTTAAATGGATTTGGAGTTTTAAAGGTTTTTATACTAGCTTCATTAAATTAATATACTACGTCCTTTAGCCGCATGTGTTATATTCTATGATCAATGTATCAAAAAGTGTGTTTGCAATCAAAAGAGGAGGCTTGCTACCCGAAAAAGATGGGAGGACCTCTCTATTTTTGAATTCAACAATTAATATCAATAGGAAATACAATTCAAAATCAAGGACACCATTGTTTATTAAATTGAATGAATTCATGTTACAGACCGTTCATGGACTCTTTTTCATAATGAATATAATTATTAAGAAACAAACAAAAGTTAATTTCAAGGTTAATGCATGAAAAATAGTCCCGGGCAACAACAAGAGCAGCCTAATTAACGTGTGGTGATTAGAAAGTCTCATTATTTAGGAATTAAACCAGTTGACTTTTGTACGAAATGCAAACGATGATGAATCACTCCTTTGGCTGATGGATTTAAATAGATTTAGAGTTTTAAAGGTGTTTATACTTGTTTCATTAAATTAATATACTAGGTCCTTTAGCCGCATGTGTTATATTCTATGATCAATGTATCAAAAAGTGTGTTTGGAATCAAAAGAGGAGGCCTGCTAACCAGAAAAATGGGAGGACCTCTCTATTTTTGAATTCAACAATTAATATCAATAGGAAATACAATTCAAAATCAAGGACTCCATTGTTTATTAAATTGAATGAATTCATGTTACAGACCGTTCATGGACTCTGTTTCATAATGAATATAATTATTAAGAAAGGAACAAAAGTTAATTTCAAGGTTATTGCATTAAAAATATTTGCGACAACAACAAGAGCAGCCTAATTAACGTGTGGTGATTAGAAACACTCATTATTTAGGAATTAAACCAGTTGACTTTTGTACGAAACGCAAACCTTGATGAATGACTCCTTTGGCTGATGGATTTAAATAGATTTAGAGTTTTAATGGTCTTTATACTTGTTGCATTCAATTAATATACGAGGTTGCTTAGCCGCATGTGTTATATTCCATGATCAATGTATCAAAAAGTGTGTTTGGAGTCAAAAGAGGAGGCTTGCTAACCAGAAATGATGGGAGGAACTCTCTATTATTGAATTCAACAATAAATATCAATAGGAAATAAAATTCAAATTCACGGACTCCATTGTTTATTAAATGGAATGAATTCATGTTACAGATCGTTCATGGACTCCTTTTCATAATGAATATAATTATTAAGAAAAAAACAAAAGTTAATTTCAAGGCTATTGCTTAAAAAGTAGTCCTGGCAACAACAAGAGCAACCTAATTAACGTGTGGTGATTAGAAAGTGTCATTATTTAGGAATTAAACCAGTTGACTTTTGTACGAAATGCAAACGATGATGAATGACTCCTTTGGATGATGGATTTAAATAGATTTAGAGTTTTAAAGGTGTTTATACTTGTTTCATTCAATTAATATACTCGGTTGTTTAGCCGCATGTGTTATATTCTATGATCAATGTATCAAAAAGTATGTTTTCAATCAAAAGAGGAGGCTTGCTAACCAGAAAAGATGGGAGGACCTCTCTATTTTTGAATTCAACAATTAATATCAATAGGAAATACAATTCAAAATCAAGGACTCCATTGTTTATTAAATTGAATGAATTCATGTTACAGACCGTTCATGGACTCTTTTTCATAATGAATATCATTATTAAGAAAGAAACAAAAGTTAATTTCAAAGTTATTGCATGAAAAATAGTCCCGACAACAACAAGAGCAGCCTAATTAACATGTGGTGATTAGAAAATCTCGTTATTTAGGAATTAAACCAGTTGACTTTTGTACGAAATTCAAATGATGATGAATGACTCCTTTGGCTGATGGATTTCAATGGATTTGGAGTTTTAAAGGTTTTTATACTTGCTTCATTAAATTGATATACTAGGTCCTTTAGCCGCATGTGTTATATTCTATGATCAATGTATCAAAAAGTGTGTTTGCAATCAAAAGAGGAGGCTTGCTACCCGAAAAAGATGGGAGGACCTCTCTATTTTTGAATTCAACAATTAATATCAATAGGAAATACAATTCAAAATCAAGGACTCCATTGTTTATTAAATTGAATGAGTTCATGTTACAGACCGTTCATGGACTCTTTTTCATATTGAATATAATTATTAAGAAACAAATAAAAGTTAATTTCAAGGTTATTGCATGAAAAATAGTCCCGGCAACAACAAGAGCAGCCTAATTAACGTGTGGTGATTAGAAAGTCTCATTATTTAGGAATTAAACTAGTTGACTTTTGTACAAAATGCAAACGATGATGAATGACTCCTTTGGCTGATGGATTTAAATGGATTTGGAGTTTTAAAGGTTTTTATACTTGTTTCATTCAATTAATATACTAGGTCCTTTAGCCGCATGTGTTATATTCTATGATCAATGTATCAAAAAGTGTGTTTTGAATCAAAAGAGGAGGCTTGCTAACCAGAAATGATGAGAGGAACTCTATTTTTGAATTCAACAATTAATATCAATAGGAAATACAAGTAAAAATCAAGGACTCCATTATTTATTAAGCTGAATGAATTCATGTTATAGATGGTCCAAGGGCATTTTTTTCATAATCAAAATAGTCATTAATGAAGAAGCAAAAGTTAATTTCAAGGTTATTGCATGAAAAATAGTCCTAGTACCAACAACAAGAGCCTAATTAACGTGTGGTGATTAGAAAATCTCGTTATTTAGGAATTAAACCAGTTGACTTTTGTACAAAATTCAAACCATGATGAATCACTCCTTTGGCTGATGGATTTAAATAGATTTAGAGTTTTAATGGTATTTATACTTGTCTCATTCAATTAATATACTAAGTTGTTTAGCCGCATGTGTTATATTCCATGACCAATGCATCAAAAAGTGTGTTTCAAATCAAAAGAGGAGGCTTGCTAACCAGAAAAGATGGGAGGGACTCTCTATTTTTTATTTCAACAATTAATATCAATAGGAAATAGAATTCAAATTCAAGGTCTCCATTGTTTATTAAATTGAATCAATTCAAGGTACAGACCGTTCATGGACTCTTTTTCATAATGAATATAATTATTAAGAAAGAAACAAAAGTTAATTTCAAGGTTATTGCATGAAAAGTAGTCCCGGCAACAACAAGAGCAGCCTAATTAACGTGTGGTGATTAGAAAGTCTCATTATTTAGGAATGAAACCAGTTGACTTTTGTACAAAATGCAAACGATGATGAATGACTCCTTTGGCTGATGGATTTAAATGGATTTGGAGTTTTAAAGGTTTTTATACTTGCTTCATTAAATTAATATACTAGGTCCTTTAGCCGCATGTGTTATATTCTATGATCAATGTATCAAAAAGTGTGTTTGCAATCAAAAGAGGAGGCTTGCTACCCCGAAAAAGATGGGAGGACCCTCTCTATTTTTGAATTCAACAATTAATATCAATAGGAGGAAATACAATTCAAAATCAAGGACACCATTGTTTATTAAATTGAATGAGTTCATGTTACAGACCGTTCATGGACTCTTTTTCATAATGAATATAATTATTAAGAAACAAACAAAAGTTAATTTCAAGGTTATTGCATGAAAAATAGTCCCGGCAAGAACAAGAGCAGCCTAATTAACGTGTGGTGATTAGAAAGTCTCATTATTTAGGAATTAAACCAGTTGACTTTTGTACGAAATGCAAACGATGATGAATCACTCCTTTGGATGATGGATTTAAATAGATTTAGAGTTTTAAAGGTGTTTATACTTGTTTCATTAAATTAATATACTAGGTCCTTTAGCCGCATGTGTTATATTCTAAGATCAATGTATCAAAAAGTGTGTTTGGAATCAAAAGAGGAGGCTTGCTAACCAGAAAAATGGGAGGACCTCTCTATTTTTGAATTCAACAATTAATATCAATAGGAAATACAATTCAAAATCAAGGACTCCATTGTTTATTAAATTGAATGAGTTCATGTTACAGACCGTTCATGGACTCTTTTTCATATTGAATATAATTATTAAGAAACAAACAAAAGTTAATTTCAAGGTTATTGCATGAAAAATAGTCCCGGCAACAACAAGAGCAGCCTAATTAACGTGTGGTGATTAGAAAGTCTCATTATTTAGGAATTAAACTAGTTGACTTTTGTACGAAATGCAAACCATGATGAATGACTCCTTTGGCTGATGGATTTAAATAGATTTAGAGTTTTAAAGGTGTTTATACTTGTTTCATTAAATTAATATACTAGGTCCTTTAGCCGCATGTGTTATATTCTATGATCAATGTATCAAAAAGTGTGTTTGGAATCAAAAGAGGAGGCTTGCTTACCAGAAAAGATGGGAGGGACTCTCTATTTTTTATTTCAACAATTAATATCAATAGGAAATGGAATTCAAATTCAAGGTCTCCATTGTTTATAAATTGAATGAATTCAAGGTACAGACCGTTCATGGACTCTTTTTCATAATAAATATAATTATTAAGAAAGAAACAAAAGTTAATTTCAAGGTTATTGCATGAAAAGTAGTCCCAGCAACAACAAGAGCAGCCTAATTAACGTGTGGTGATTAGAAACTCTCATTATTTAGGAATGAATCTAGTTGACTTTTGTACAAAATGCAAACGGTGATGAATGACTCCTTTGGCTGATGGATTTAAATGGATTTGGAGTTTTAAAGGTTTTTATACTTGCTTCATTCAATTAATATACTAGGTCCTTTAGCCGCATGTGTTATATTCTATGATCAATGTATCAAAAAGTGTGTTTTGAATCAAAAGAGGAGGCTTGCTAACCAGAAATGATGAGAGGAACTCTATTTTTGAATTCAACAATTAATATCAAAAGGAAATACAATTAAAAATCAAGGACTCCATTATTTATTAAGCTGAATGAATTCATGTTATAGATGGTCCATGGGCATTTTTTTCATAATCAAAATAGTCATTAAGGAAGAAGCAAAAGTTAATTTCAAGGTTATTGCATGAAAAATAGTCCTAGTACCAACAACAGGAGCCTAATTAACGTGTGGTGATTAGAAAATCTCGTTATTTAGGAATTAAACCAGTTAACTTTTGTACAAAATTCAAACCATGATGAATCACTCCTTTGGCTGATGGATTTAAATAGATTTAGAGTTTTAATGGTATTTATACTTGTCTCATTCAATTAATATACTAAGTTGTTTAGCCGCATGTGTTATATTCCATGACCAATGCATCAAAAAGTGTGTTTCAAATCAAAAGAGGAGGCTTGCTAACCAGAAAAGATGGGAGGGACTCTCTATTTTTTATTTCAACAATTAATATCAATAGGAAATAGAATTCAAATTCACGGTCTCCATTGTTTATTAAATTGAATCAATTCAAGGTACAGACCGTTCATGGACTCTTTTTCATAATGAATATAAATTATTAAGAAAAGAAACAAAAGTTAATTTCAAGGTTATTGCATGAAAAGTAGTCCCGGCAACAATAAGAGCAGCCTAATTAACGTGTGGTGATTAGAAAGTCTCATTATTTTGGAATGAAACCGGTTGACTTTTGTACAAAATGCAAACGATGATGAATGACTCCTTTGGCTGATGGATTTAAATGGATTTGGAGTTTTAAAAGGTTTTTATACTTGCTTCATTAAATTAAATTTATATACTAGGTCCTTTAGCCGCATGTGTTATATTCTATGATCAAATGTATCAAAAAGTGTGTTTGGAATCAAAAGAGGAGGCTTGCTACCCGAAAAAGATGGGAGGACCTCTCTATTTTTGAATTCAACAATTAATATCAATAGGAAATACAATTCAAAATCAAGGACACCATTGTTTATTAAATTGAATGAGTTCATGTTACAGACCGTTCATGGACTCTTTTTCATAATGAATATAATTATTAAGAAAAACAAAGAAAAGTTAATTTCAAGGTTATTGCATGAAAAATAGTCCCGGGGCAACAACAAGAGCAGCCTAATTAATTAACGTGTGGTGATTAGAAAGTCTCATTATTTAGGAATTAAACCAGTTGACTTTTGTACGAAATGCAAACGATGATGAATCACTCCTTTGGCTGATGGATTTAAATAGATTTAGAGTTTTAAAGGTGTTTATACTTGTTTCATTAAATTAATATACTAGGTCCTTTAGCCGCATGTGTTATATTCTATGATCAATGTATCAAAAAGTGTGTTTGGAATCAAAAGAGGAGGCTTGCTAACCAAAAAAATGGGAGAGGACCTCTCTATTTTTGAATTCAACAATTAATATCAATAGGAAATACAATTCAAAATCAAGGACTCCATTGTTTATTAAATTGAATGAATTCATGTTACAGACCGTTCATGGACTCTGTTTCATAATGAATATAATTATTAAGAAAGGAACAAAAGTTAATTTCAAGGTTATTGCATTAAAAATAGTCCCGACAACAACAAGAGCAGCCTAATTAACGTGTGGTGATTAGAAACTCTCATTATTTAGGAATTAAAAACCAGTTGACTTTTGTACGAAACGCAAACCTTGATGAATGACTCCTTTGGCTGATGGATTTAAATAGATTTAGAGTTTTTAATGGTCTTTATACTTGTTGCATTCAATTAATATACGAGGTTGCTTAGCCGCATGTGTTATATTCCATGATCAATGTATCAAAAAGTGTGTTTGGAATCAAAAGAGGAGGCTTGCTAACCAGAAATGATGGGAGGAACTCTCTATTATTGAATTCAACAATAAATATCAATAGGAAATACAATTCAAATTCACGGACTCCATTGTTTATTAAATTGAATGAATTCATGTTACAGATCGTTCATGGACTCTCTTTTCATAATGAATATAATTATTAAGAAAAAAACAAAAGTTAATTTCAAGGTTATTGCTTAAAAAGTAGTCCTGGCAACAACAAGAGCAACCTAATTAACGTGTGGTGATTAGAAAGTGTCATTATTTAGGAATTAAACCAGTTGACTTTTGTACGAAATGCAAACGATGATGAATGACTCCTTTGGCTGATGGATTTAAATAGATTTAGAGTTTTAAAGGTGTTTATACTTGTTTCATTCAATTAATATACTCGGTTGTTTAGCCGTATGTGTTATATTCTATGATCAATGTATCAAAAAGTATGTTTTGAATCAATAGAGGAGGCTTGCTAACCAGAAATGATGAGAGGAACTCTATTTTTGAATTCAACAATTAATATCAATAGGAAATACAATTAAAAATCGAAGACTCCATTATTTATTCAGCTGAATGAATTAATGTTATAGATGGTCCATGGGCATTTTTTTCATAATCAAAATAGTCATTAAGGAAGAAGCAAAAGTTAATTTCAAGGTTATTGCATGAAAAATAGTCCTGGTACCAACAACAGGAGCCTAATTAACGTGTGGTGATTAGAAAATCTTGTTATTTAGGAATTAAACCAGTTGACTTTTGTACGAAATTCAAACCATGATGAATGACTCCTTTGGCTGATGGATTTTAAATAGATTTAGAGTTTTAAAGGTGTTTATACTTGTTTCATTAAATTAATATACTAGGTCCTTTAGCCGCATGTGTTATATTCTATGATCAATGTATCAAAAAGTGTGTTTGGAATCAAAAGAGGACGCTTGCTAACCAGAAAAGATGGGAGGGACTCTCTATTTTTTATTTCAACAATTAATATCAATAGGAAATAGAATTCAAATTCAAGGTCTCCATTGTTTATTAAATTGAATGAATTCAAGGTACAGACCGTTCATGGACTCTTTTTCATAATGAATATAATTATTAAGAAAGAAACAAAAGTTAATTTCAAGGTTATTGCATGAAAAATAGTCCCGGCAACAACAAGAGCAGCCTAATTAACGTGTGGTGATTAGAAAGTCTCATTATTTAGGAATTAAACCAGTTGACTTTTGTACGAAATGCAAACCATGATGAATGACTCCTTTGGCTGGTGGATTGAAATAGATTTAAAGTTTGCAAGGTCTTTATACTTGTTTCATTCAATTAACATACTAGGTTGCTTAGCCACATGTGTTATATTCCATGATCAATGTATCAAAAAGTGTGTTTGGAATGAAAAGATGAGGCTTGCTAACCAAAAAAGCTGGGACGACCTCTCTATTTTTGAATTCAACAATTAATATCAATAGGAAATACAATTCAAAATCAAGGACTCCATTGTTTATTAAATTGAATGAATTCATGTTACAGACCGTTCATGGACTCTTTTTCATAATGAATATAATTATTATGAAAGAAATAAAAGTTAATTTCAAGGTTATTGCATGAAAAATAGTCCCGGCAACAACAAGAGCAGCCTAATTAACGTGTGGTGATTAGAAAGTCTCATTATTTAGGAATTAAACAAAGTTGACTTTTGTACGAAATGCAAACCATGATGAATGACTCCTTTGGCTGATGGATTTAAATAGATTTAGAGTTTTAAAGGTGTTTATACTTGTTTCATTCAATTAATATACTAGGTCCTTTAGCCGCATGTGTTATATTCTATGATCAATGTATCAAAAAGTGTGTTTGCAATCAAAAGAGGAGGCTTGCTACCCGAAAAAGATGGGAGGACCTCTCTATTTTTGAATTCAACAATTAATATCAATAGGAAATACAATTCAAAATCAAGGACTCCATTGTTTATTAAATTGAATGAATTCATGTTACAGACCGTTCGTGGACTCTTTTTCATAATGAATATAATTATTAAGAAAGAAACAAAAGTTAATTTCAAGGTTATTGCATGAAAAATAGTCCCGGCAACAACAAGAGCAGCCTAATTAACGTGTGGTGATTAGAAAGTCTCATTATTTAGGAATTAAACCAGTTGACTTTTGTACGAAATGCAAACGATGATGAATGACTCCTTTGGCTGATGGATTTAAATAGATTTAGAGTTTTAAAGGTGTTTATACTTGTTTCATTAAATTAATATACTAGGTCCTTTAGCCGCATGTGTTATATTCTATGATCAATGTATCAAAAAGTGTGTTTGGAATCAAAAGAGGAGGCTTGCTAACCAGAAAGGATGGGAGGACCTCTCTATTTTTGAATTCAACAATTAATATCAATAGGAAATACAATTCAAAATCAAGGACTCCATTGTTTATTAAATTGAATGAATTCATGTTACAGACCGTTCATGGACTCTGTTTCATAATGAATATAATTATTAAGAAAGAAACAAAAGTTAATTTCAAGGTTATTGCATGAAAAATAGTCCCGACAACAACAAGAGCAGCCTAATTAACGTGTGGTGATTAGAAACTCTCATTATTTAGGAATTAAACCAGTTGACTTTTGTACGAAACGCAAACCTTGATGAATGACTCCTTTTGGCTGATGGATTTAAATAGATTTAGAGTTTTAATGGTCTTTATACTTGTTGCATTCAATTAATATACGAGGTTGCTTAGTCGCATGTGTTATATTCCATTATCAATGTATCAAAAAGTGTGTTTGGAATCAAAAGAGGAGGCTTGCTAACCAGAAATGATAGGAGGAACTCTCTATTATTGAATTCAACAATTAATATCAATAGGAAATACAATTCAAATTCACGGACTCCATTGTTTATTAAATTGAATGAATTCATGTTACAGATCGTTCATGGACTCCTTTTCATAATGAATATAATTATTAAGAATGAAACAAAAGTTAATTTCAAGGTTATTGCTTAAAAAGTAGTCCTGGCAACAACAAGAGCAACCTAATTGACGTGTGGTGATTAGAAAGTGTCATTATTTAGGAATTAAACCAGTTGACTTTTGTACAAAATGCAAACTATGATGAATGACTCCTTTGGCTGATGGATTTAAATAGATTTAGAGTTTTAAAGGTGTTTATACTTGTTTCATTCAATTAATATACTAGGTCATTTAGCCGCATGTGTTATATTCTATGATCAATGTATCAAAAAGTGTGTTTTGAATCAAAAGAGGAGGCTTGCTAACCAGAAATGATGAGAGGAACTCTATTTTTGAATTCAACAATTAATATCAATAGAAAATACAATTAAAAATCAAGGACTCCATTATTTATTAAGCTGAATGAATTCATGTTATAGATGGTCCATGGGCATTTTTTTCATAATCAAAATAGTCATTAAGGAAGAAGCAAAAGTTAATTTCAAGGTTATTGCATGAAAAATAGTCCTGGTACCAACAACAGGAGCCTAATTAACGTATGGTGATTAGAAAATCTCGTTATTTAGGAATTAAACCAGTTGACTTTTGTACGAAATTCAAACCATGTTGAATCACTCCTTTGGCTGATGGATTTAAATAGATTTAGAGTTTTAATGGTATTTATACTTGTTTCATTCAATTAATATACTATGTTGTTTAGCCGCATGTGTTATATTCCATGACCAATGCATCAAAAAGTGTGTTTCAAATCAAAAGAGGAGGCTTGCTAACCAGAAATGATGGGAGGGACTCTCTATTTTTTATTTCAACAATTAATATCAATAGGAAATAGAATTCAAATTCAAGGTCTCCATTGTTTATTAAATTGAATGAATTCAAGGTACAGACCATTCATGGACTCTTTTTCATAATGAATATAATTATTAAGAAAGAAACAAAAGTTAATTTCAAGGTTATTGCATGAAAAGTAGTCCCGGCAACAACAAGAGCAGTCTAATTAACGTGTGGTGATTAGAAAGTCTCATTATTTAGGAATGAAACAAGTTGACTTGTGTACAAACTGCAGACGATGATGAATGACTCCTTTGGCTGATGGATTTAAATGGATTTGGAGTTTTAAAGGTTTTTATACTTGCTTCATTTAATTAATATACTAGGTCCTTTAGCCGCATGTGTTATATTCTATGATCAATGTATCAAAAAGTGTGTTTGTAATCAAAAGTGGAGGCTCGCTACCTAGAAAAGATGGGTGGACATCTCTATTTTTGAAATCAACAATTAATATCAATAGGAAATACAATTAAAAATCAAGGACTCCATTATTTATTAAGCTGAATGAATTCATGTTATAGATGGTCCATGGGCATTTTTTTCGTAATGAAAATAGTCATTAAGGAAGAAACAAAAGTTAATTTCAAGGTTATTGCATGAAAAATAGTCCTGGTACCAACAACAGGAGCCTAATTAACGTGTGGTGATTATAAAATCTCGTTATTTAGGAATTAAACCAGTTCACTTTTGTACGAAATTCAAACCATGATGAATCACTCCTTTGGCTGATGGATTCAAATAGATTTAGAGTTTTAATGGTATTTATACTTGTTTCATTCAATTAATATACAAAGTTGTTTAGCCGCATGTGTTATATTCGATGACCAATGCATCAAAAAGTGTGTTTCAAATCAAAAGAGGAGGCTTGCTAACCAGAAATGATGGGAGGGACTCTCTATTTTTTATTTCAACAATTAATATCAATAGGAAATAGAATTCAAATTCAAGGTCTCCATTGTTTATTAAATTGAATGAATTCAAGGTACAGACCGTTCATGGACTCTTTTTCATAATGAATATAATTATTAAGAAAGAAACAAAAGTTAATTTCAAGGTTATTGCATGAAAAGTAGTCCCGGCAACAACAAGAGCAGCCTAATTAACGTGTGGTGATTAGAAAGTCTCATTATTTAGGAATGAAACTAGTTGACTTTTGTACAAAATGCAAACGATGATGAATGACTCCTTTGGCTGATGGATTTAAATGGATTTGGAGTTTTAAAGGTTTTTATACTTACTTCATTCAATTAATATACTAGGTCCTTTAGCCACATGTGTTATATTCTATGATCAATGTATCAAAAAGTGTGTTTGTAATCAAAAGAGGAGGCTCGCTACCCAAAAAAGATGGGTGGACATCTCTATTTTTGAATTCAACAATTAATATCAATAGGAAATACAATTAAAAATCAAGGACTCCATTATTTATTAAGCTGAATGAATTCATGTTATAGATGGTCCATGGGCATTTTTTTCATAATCAAAATAGTCATTAAGGAAGAAGCAAAAGTTAATTTCAAGGTTATTGCATGAAAAATAGTGCTGGTAACAACCACAAGAGCCTAATTAACGTGTGGTGATTAGAAAGTCTCGTTATTAAGGAATTAAACCAGTTGACTTTTGTACGAAATGCAAACCATGATTAATCACTCCTTTGCCTGATGGATTTAAATAGATTTAGAGTTTTAATGGTATTTATACTTGTTTCATTTAATTAATATACTAAGTTGTTTAGCCGCATGTGTTATATTCTATGACGAATGTATCAAAAAGTGTGTTTCAAATCAAAAGAGGAGGCCTGCTAACCAGAAATGATGGGAGGAACTGTCTATTTTTTCTTTCAACAATTAATATCAATAGGAAATAGAATTCAAATTCAAGGACTCCATTATTTATTAAATTAAATGAATTCATGTTACAGATCGTTCATGGACTCTTTTTCATAATGAATATAATTATTAAGAAAGAAACAAAAGTTAATTTCAAGGTTATTGCATAAAAAATAGTTCTAGCAACAACAAGAGCAACCTAATTAACGTGTGGTGATTAGATAGTCTCATTATTTGGGAATGGAACTAGTTAACATTCGTATGAAATGCAAACCATGATGAATGACTCCTTTGGCTGATTAATTGAAATAGATTTAGAGTTTGGAAGGTCTTTATACTTGTTTCATTCAATTAACATACTAGGTTGCTTAGCCACATGTGTTATATTCCATGATCAATGTATCAAAAAGTGTGTTTGGAAATGAAAAGAGGAGGCTTGCTAACCAAAAAAGCTGGGAGGACCTCTCTATTTTTGAATTCAACAATTAATATCAATAGGAAATACAATTCAAAATCAAGGACTCCATTGTTTATTAAATTGAATGAATTCATGTTACAGACCGTTCATGGACTCTTTTTCATAATGAATATACTTATTAAGAAAGAAACAAAAGTTAATTTAAAGGTTATTGCATTAAAAATAGTCCCGGCAACAACAAGAGCAACCTAATTAAGGTGTGGTGATTAGAAAGTCTCATTATTTAGGAATTAAACCAGTTGACTTTTGTACGAAATGCAAACGATGGTGAATGACTCCTTTGGCTGATGGATTTAAATAGATTTAGAGTTTTAAAGGTGTTTATACTTGTTTCATTAAATTAATATACTAGGTCCTTTAACCGCATGTATTATATTCTATGATCAATGTATCAAAAAGTGTGTTTGGAATCAAAAGAGGAGGCGTGCTAACCAGAAAAGATGGGAGGACCTCTCTATTTTTGAATTCAACAATTAATATCAATAGGAAATACAATTCAAAATCAAGGACTCCATTGTTTAAAAAATTGAATGAATTCATGTTACAGACCGTTCATGGACTCTTTTTCATAATGAATATAATTATTAAGAAACAAACAAAAGTTAATTTCAAGGTTATTGCATGAAAAATAGTCTCGACAACAACAAGAGAAGCCTAATTAACGTGTGGTGATTACAAACTCTCATTATTTAGGAATTAAACCAGTTGACTTTTGTACGAAATGCAAACCATGATGAATGACTCGTTTGGCTGATGGATTTAAATGGATTTAGAGTTTTAAAGATGTTTATACTTGTTTCATTCAATTAACATACTAGGTTGCTTAGCCACATGTGTTATATTCCATGATCAATGTATCAAAAAGTGTGTTTGGAATGAAAAGAGGAGGCTTGCTAACCAAAAAAGCTGGGAGGACCTCTCTATTTTTGAATTCAACAATTAATATCAATAGGAAATACAATTCAAAATCAAGGACTCCATTGTTTATTAAATTGAATGAATTCATGTTACAGACCGTTCATGGACTCTTTTTCATAATGAATATACTTATTAAGAAAGAAACAAAAGTTAATTTCAAGGTTATTGCATTAAAAATAGTCCTGGCAGCAACAAGAGCAACCTAATTTACGTGTGGTGATTAGAAAGTCTCATTATTTAGGAATTAAACCAGTTGACTTTTGTACGAAATGCAAACTATGATGAATGACTCCTTTGGCTGATGGATTTAAATAGATTTAGAGTTTTAAAGGTGTTTATACTTGTTTCATTAAATTAATATACTAGGTCCTTTAACCGCATGTGTTATATTCTATGATCAATGTATCAAAAAGTGTGTTTGGAATCAAAAGAGGAGGCGTGCTAACCAAAAAAGATGGGAGGACCTCTCTATTTTTGAATTCAACAATATATAATCAATAGGAAATACAATTCAAAATCAAGGACTCCATTGTTTATAAAATTGAATGAATTCATGTTACAGACCGTTCATGGACTCTTTTTCATAATGAATATAATTATTATGAAACAAACAAAAGTTAATTTCAAGGTTATTGCATAAAAAATAGTCTCGACAACAACAAGAGAAGCCTAATTAACGTGTGGTGATTACAAACTCTCATTATTTAGGAATTAAACCAGTTGACTTTTGTACGAAATGCAAACCATGATGAATGACTCCTTTGGCTGATGGATTTAAATAGAATTAGAGTTTTAAAGATGTTTATACTTGTTTCATTTAATTAATATACTAGGTCGTTTAGCCGCATGTGTTATATTCTATGATCAATGTATCAAAAAGTGTGTTTTGAATCAAAAGAGGAGGCTTGCTAACCGGAAAAGATGGGAGGACCTCTCTATTTTTGAATTCAACAATTAATATCAATAGGAAATACAATTCAAAATCAAGGACTCCATTGTTTATTAAATTGAATGAATTCATGTTACAGACCGTTCATGGACTCTTTTTCCTAATGAATATCATTATTAAGAAAGAAACAAAAGTTAATTTCAAAGTTATTGCATGAAAAATAGTCCCGACAACAACAAGAGCAGCCTAATTAACATGTGGTGATTAGAAAATCTCGTTATTTAGGAATTAAACCAGTTGACTTTTGTACGAAATTCAAACGATGATGAATGACTCCTTTGGCTGATGGATTTCAATGGATTTGGAGTTTTAAAGGTTTTTATACTTGCTTCATTAAATTGATATACTAGGTCCTTTAGCCGCATGTGTTATATTCTATGATCAATGTATCAAAAAGTGTGTTTGCAATCAAAAGAGGAGGCTTGCTACCCGAAAAAGATGGGAGGACCTCTCTATTTTTGAATTCAACAATTAATATCAATAGGAAATACAATTCAAAATCAAGGACACCATTGTTTATTAAATTGAATGAGTTCATGTTACAGACCGTTCATGCACTCTTTTTCATAATGAATATAATTATTAAGAAACAAACAAAAGTTAATTTCAAGGTTATTGCATGAAAAATAGTCCCGGCAACAACAAGAGCAGCCTAATTAACGTGTGGTGATTAGAAAGTCTCATTATTTAGGAATTAAACCAGTTGACTTTTGTACGAAATGCAAACGATGATGAATCACTCCTTTGGATGATGGATTTAAATAGATTTAGAGTTTTAAAGGTGTTTATACTTGTTTCATTCAATTAATATACTAGGTCCTTTAGCCGCATGTGTTATATTCTATGATCAATGTATCAAAAAGTGTGTTTGGAATCAAAAGAGGAGGCTTGCTAACCAGAAAAGATGGGAGGGACTCTCTATTTTTTATTTCAACAATTAATATCAATAGGAAATGGAATTCAAATTCAAGGTCTCCATTGTTTATTAAATTGAATGAATTCAAGGTACAGACCGTTCATGGACTCTTTTTCATAATAAATATAATTATTAAGAAAGAAACAAAAGTTAATTTCAAGGTTATTGCATGAAAAGTAGTCCCAGCAACAACAAGAGCAGCCTAATTAACGTGTGGTGATTAGAAAGTCTCATTATTTAGGAATGAAACTAGTTGACTTTTGTACAAAATGCAAACGATGATGAATGACTCCTTTGGCTGATGGATTTAAATGAATTTGGAGTTTTAAAGGTTTTTATACTTGCTTCATTCAAGTAATATACTAGGTCCTTTAGCCGCATGTGTTATATTCTATGATCAATGTATCAAAAAGTGTGTTTTGAATCAAAAGAGGAGGCTTGCTAACCAGAAATGATGAGAGGAACTCTATTTTTGAATTCAACAATTAATATCAATAGGAAATACAATTAAAAATCAAGGACTCCATTATTTATTAAGCTGAATGAATTCATGTTATAGATGGTCCATGGGCATTTTTTTCATAATCAAAATAGTCATTAAGGAAGAAGCAAAAGTTAATTTCA
Organism: Ceriops zippeliana; assembly: GCA_037897445.1. Lineage (NCBI taxonomy): Eukaryota > Viridiplantae > Streptophyta > Magnoliopsida > Malpighiales > Rhizophoraceae > Ceriops > Ceriops zippeliana. The sequence goes on along the minus strand of JBAPLH010001390.1, from coordinate 43,037 downwards.
AGGTTATTGTATGAAAAATAGTCCTAGTACCAACAACAGGAGCCTAATTAACGTGTGGTGATTAGAAAATCTCGTTATTTAGGAATTAAACCAGTTGACTTTTGTACAAAATTCAAACCATGATGAATCACTCCTTTGGCTGATGGATTTAAATAGATTTAGAGTTTTAATGGTATTTATACTTGTCTCATTCAATTAATATACTAAGTTGTTTAGCCGCATGTGTTATATTCCATGACCAATGCATCAAAAAGTGTGTTTCAAATCAAAAGAGGAGGCTTGCTAACTAGAAAAGATGGGAGGGACTCTCTATTTTTTATTTCAACAATTAATATCAATAGGAAATAGAATTCAAATTCAAGGTCTCCATTGTTTATTAAATTGAATCAATTCAAGGTACAGACCGTTCATGGACTCTTTTTCATAATGAATATAATTATTAAGAAAGAAACAAAAGTTAATTTCAAGGTTATTGCATGAAAAGTATTCCCGGCAACAATAAGAGCAGCCTAATTAACGTGTGGTGATTAGAAAGTCTCATTATTTAGGAATGAAACCAGTTGACTTTTGTACAAAATGCAAACGATGATGAATGACTCCTCTGGCTGATGGATTTAAATGGATTTGGAGTTTTAAAGGTTTTTATACTTGCTTCATTAAATTAATATACTAGGTCCTTTAGCCGCATGTGTTATATTCTATGATCAATGTATCAAAAAGTGTGTTTGCAATCAAAAGAGGAGGCTTGCTACCCGAAAAAGATGGGAGGACCTCTCTATTTTTGAATTCAACAATTAATATCAATAGGAAATACAATTCAAAATCAAGGACACCATTGTTTATTAAATTGAATGAGTTCATGTTACAGACCGTTCATGGACTCTTTTTCATAATGAATATAATTATTAAGAAACAAACAAAAGTTAATTTCAAGGTTATTGCATGAAAAATAGTCCCGGCAACAACAAGAGCAGCCTAATTAACGTGTGGTGATTAGAAAGTCTCATTATTTAGGAATTAAACCAGTTGACTTTTGTACGAAATGCAAACGATGATGAATCACTCCTTTGGCTGATGGATTTAAATAGATTTAGAGTTTTAAAGGTGTTTATACTTGTTTCATTAAATTAATATACTAGGTCCTTTAGCCGCATGTGTTATATTCTATGATCAATGTATCAAAAAGTGTGTTTGGAATCAAAAGAGGAGGCTTGCTAACCAGAAAAATGGGAGGACCTCTCTATTTTTGAATTCAACAATTAATATCAATAGGAAATACAATTCAAAATCAAGGACTCCATTGTTTATTAAATTGAATGAATTCATGTTACAGACCGTTCATGGACTCTGTTTCATAATGAATATAATTATTAAGAAAGGAACAAAAGTTAATTTCAAGGTTATTGCATTAAAAATAGTCCCGACAACAACAAGAGCAGCCTAATTAACGTGTGGTGATTAGAAACTCTCATTATTTAGGAATTAAACCAGTTGACTTTTGTACGAAACGCAAACCTTGATGAATGACTCCTTTGGCTGATGGATTTAAATAGATTTAGAGTTTTAATGGTCTTTATACTTGTTGCATTCAATTAATATACGAGGTTGCTTAGCCGCATGTGTTATATTCCATGATCAATGTATCAAAAAGTGTGTTTGGAATCAAAAGAGGAGGCTTGCTAACCAGAAATGATGGGAGGAACTCTCTATTATTGAATTCAACAATAAATATCAATAGGAAATACAATTCAAATTCACGGACTCCATTGTTTATTAAATTGAATGAATTCATGTTACAGATCGTTCATGGACTCCTTTTCATAATGAATATAATTATTAAGAAAAAAACAAAAGCTAATTTCAAGGTTATTGCTTAAAAAGTAGTCCTGGCAACAACAAGAGCAACCTAATTAACATGTGGTGATTAGAAAGTGTCATTATTTAGGAATTAAACCAGTTGACTTTTGTACGAAATGCAAACGATGATGAATGACTCCTTTGGCTGATGGATTTAAATAGATTTAGAGTTTTAAAGGTGTTTATACTTGTTTCATTCAATTAATATACTCGGTTGTTTAGCCGTATGTGTTATATTCTATGATCAATGTATCAAAAAGTATGTTTTGAATCAAAAGAGGAGGCTTGCTAACCAGAAATGATGAGAGGAACTCTATTTTTGAATTCAACAATTAATATCAATAGGAAATACAATTAAAAATCAAGGACTCCATTATTTATTAAGCTGAATGAATTAATGTTATAGATGGTCCATGGGCATTTTTTTCATAATCAAAATAGTCATTAAGGAAGAAGCAAAAGTTAATTTCAAGGTTGTTGCATGAAAAATAGTCTTGGTACCAACAACAGGAGCCTAATTAACGTGTGGTGATTAGAAAATCTTGTTATTTAGGAATTAAACCAGTTGACTTTTGTACGAAATTCAAACCATGATGAATGACTCCTTTGGCTGATGGATTTAAATAGATTTAGAGTTTTAAAGGTGTTTATACTTGTTTCATTAAATTAATATACTAGGTCCTTTAGCCGCATGTGTTATATTCTATGATCAATGTATCAAAAAGTGTGTTTGGAATCAAAAGAGGACGCTTGCTAACCAGAAAAGATGGGAGGGACTCTCTATTTTTTATTTGAACAATTAATATCAATAGGAAATAGAATTCAAATTCAAGGTCTCCATTGTTTATTAAATTGAATGAATTCAAGGTACAGACCGTTCATGGACTCTTTTTCATAATGAATATAATTATTAAGAAAGAAACAAAAGTTAATTTCAAGGTTATTGCATGAAAAGTAGTCCCGGCAACAACAAGAGCAGCCTAATTAACGTGTGGTGATTAGAAAGTCTCATTATTTAGGAATGAAACTAGTTGACTTTTGTACAAAATGCAAACGATGATGAATGACTCCTTTGGCTGATGGATTTAAATGGATTTGGAGTTTTAAAGGTTTTTATACTTGCTTCATTCAATTAATATACTAGGTCCTTTAGCCGCATGTGTTATATTCTATGATCAATGTATCAAAAAGTGTGTTTGCAATCAAAAGAGGAGGCTTGCTACCCGAAAAAGATGGGAGGACCTCTCTATTTTTGAATTCAACAATTAATATCAATAGGAAATACAATTAAAAATCAAGGACTCCATTATTTATTAAGCTGAATGAATTCATGTTATGGATGGTCCATGGGCATTTTTTTCATAATGAAAATAGTCATTAAGGAAGAAGCAAAAGTTAATTTCAAGGTTATTGCATGAAAAATAGTCCTGGTACCAACAACAGGAGCCTAATTAACGTGTGGTGATTATAAAATCTCGTTATTTAGGAATTAAACCAGTTGACTTTTGTACGAAATTCAAACCATGATGAATCACTCCTTTGGTTGATGGATTTAAATAGATTTAGAGTTTTAATGGTATTTATACCTATTTCATTCAATTAATATACAAAGTTGTTTAGCCGCATGTGTTATATTCGATGACCAATGCATCAAAAAGTGTGTTTCAAATCAAAAGAAGAGGCTTGCTAACCAGAAATGATGGGAGGGACTCTCTATTTTTTATTTCAACAATTAATATCAAATAGGAAATAGAATTCAAATTCAAGGTCTCCATTGTTTATTAAATTGAATGAATTCAAGGTACAGACCATTCATGGACTCTTTTTCATAATGAATATAATTATTAAGAAAGAAACAGAAGTTAATTTCAAGGTTATTGCATGAAAAGTAGTCCCGGCAACAATAAGAGCAGCCTAATTAACGTGTGGTGCTTAGAAAGTCTCATTATTTAGGAATGAAACCAGTTGACTTTTGTACAAAATGCAAACGATGATGAATGACTCCTTTGGCTGATGGATTTAAATGGATTTGGAGTTTTAAAGGTTTTTATACTAGCTTCATTAAATTAATATACTAGGTCCTTTAGCCGCATGTGTTATATTCTATGATCAATGTATCAAAAAGTGTGTTTGCAATCAAAAGAGGAGGCTTGCTACCCGAAAAAGATGGGAGGACCTCTCTATTTTTGAATTCAACAATTAATATCAATAGGAAATACAATTCAAAATCAAGGACACCATTGTTTATTAAATTGAATGAGTTCATGTTACAGACCGTTCATGGACTCTTTTTCACAATGAATATAATTATTAAGAAACAAACAAAAGTTAATTTCAAGGATAATGCATGAAAAATAGTCCTGGCAACAACAAGAGCAGCCTAATTAACGTGTGGTGATTAGAAAGTCTCATTATTTAGGAATTAAACCAGTTGACTTTTGTACGAAATGCAAACGATGATGAATGACTCCTTTGGCTGATGGATTTAAATAGATTTAGAATTTTAAAGGTGTTTATACTTGTTTCATTCAATTAATATACTCGGTTGTTTAGCCGTATGTGTTATATTCTATGATCAATGTATCAAAAAGTATGTTTTGAATCAATAGAGGAGGCTTGCTAACTAGAAATGATGAGAGGAACTCTATTTTTGAATTCAACAATTAATATCAATAGGAAATACAATTAAAAATCAAAGACTCCATTATTTATTAAGCTGAATGAATTAATGTTATAGATGGTCCATGGGCATTTTTTTCATAATCAAAATAGTCATTAAGGAAGAAGCAAAAGTTAATTTCAAGGTTATTGCATGAAAAATAGTCCTGGTACCAACAACAGGAGCCTAATTAACGTGTGGTGATTAGAAAATCTTGTTATTTAGGAATTAAACCAGTTGACTTTTGTACGAAATTCAAACCATGATGAATGACTCCTTTGGCTGATGGATTTAAATAGATTTAGAGTTTTAAAGGTGTTTATACTTGTTTCATTAAATTAATATACTAGGTCCTTTAGCCGCATGTGTTATATTCTATGATCAATGTATCAAAAAGTGTGTTTGGAATCAAAAGAGGACGCTTGCTAACCAGAAAAGATGGGAGGGACTCTCTATTTTTTATTTCAACAATTAATATCAATAGGAAATAGAATTCAAATTCAAGCTCTCCATTGTTTATTAAATTGAATGAATTCAAGGTACAGACCGTTCATGGACTCTTTTTCATAATGAATATAATTATTAAGAAAGAAACAAAAGTTAATTTCAAGGTTATTGCATGAAAAGTAGTCCCGGCAACAACAAGAGCAGCCTAATTAACGTGTGGTGATTAGAAAGTCTCATTATTTAGGAATTAAACCAGTTGACTTTTGTACGAAATGCAAACGATGATGAATCACTCCTTTGGCTGATGGATTTAAATAGATTTAGAGTTTGAAAGGTGTTTATACTTGTTTCATTAAATTAATATACTAGGTCCTTTAGCCGCATGTGTTATATTCTATGATCAATGTATCAAAAAGTGTGTTTGGAATCAAAAGAGGAGGCTTGCTAACCAGAAAAATGGGAGGACCTCTCTATTTTTGAATTCAACAATTAATATCAATAGGAAATACAATTCAAAAATCAAGGACTCCATTTGTTTATTAAATTGAATGAATTCATGTTACAGACCGTTCATGGACTCTGTTTCATAATGAATATAATTATTAAGAAAGGAACAAAAGTTAATTTCAAGGTTATTGCATTAAAAATAGTCCCGACAACAACAAGAGCAGCCTAATTAACGTGTGGTGATTAGAAACTCTCATTATTTAGGAATTAAACCAGTTGACTTTTGTACGAAACGCAAACCTTGATGAATGACTCCTTTGGCTGATGGATTTAAATAGATTTAGAGTTTTAATGGTCTTTATACTTGTTGCATTCAATTAATATACGAGGTTGCTTAGCCGCATGTGTTATATTCCATGATCAATGTATCAAAAAGTGTGTTTGGAATCAAAAGAGGAGGCTTGCTAACCAGAAATGATGGGAGGAACTCTCTATTATTGAATTCAACAATAAATATCAATAGGAAATACAATTCAAATTCACGGACTCCATTGTTTATTAAATTGAATGAATTCATGTTACAGATCGTTCATGGACTCCTTTTCATAATGAATATAATTATTAAGAAAAAAACAAAAGTTAATTTCAAGGTTATTGCTTAAAAAGTAGTCCTGGCAACAACAAGAGCAACCTAATTAACGTGTGGTGATTAGAAAGTGTCATTATTTAGGAATTAAACCAGTTGACTTTTGTACGAAATTCAAACCATGATGAATGACTCCTTTGGCTGATGGATTTAAATAGATTTAGAGTTTTAAAGGTGTTTATACTTGTTTCATTAAATTAATATACTAGGTCCTTTAGCCGCATGTGTTATATTCTATGATCAATGTATCAAAAAGTGTGTTTGGAATCAAAAGAGGACGCTTGCTAACCAGAAAAGATGGGAGGGACTCTCTATTTTTTATTTCAACAATTAATATCAATAGGAAATAGAATTCAAATTCAAGCTCTCCATTGTTTATTAAATTGAATGAATTCAAGGTACAGACCGTTCATGGACTCTTTTTCATAATGAATATAATTATTAAGAAAGAAACAAAAGTTAATTTCAAGGTTTATTGCATGAAAAGTAGTCCCGGGCAACAACAAGAGCAGCCTAATTAACGTGTGGTGATTAGAAAGTCTCATTATTTAGGAATTAAACCAGTTGACTTTTGTACGAAATGCAAACGATGATGAATCACTCCTTTGGCTGATGGATTTAAATAGATTTAGAGTTTTAAAAGTGGTTTATACTTGTTTCATTAAAATTAATATACTAGGTCCTTTAGCCGCATGTGTTATATTTCTATGATCAATGTATCAAAAAGTGTGTTTGGAATCAAAAGAGGAGGCTTGCTAACCAGAAAAATGGGAGGACCTCTCTATTTTTGAATTCAACAATTAATATCAATAGGAAATACAATTCAAAATCAAGGACTCCATTGTTTATTAAATTGAATGAATTCATGTTACAGACCGTTCATGGACTCTGTTTCATAATGAATATAATTATTAAGAAAGGAACAAAAGTTAATTTCAAGGTTATTGCATTAAAAATAGTCCCGACAACAACAAGAGCAGCCTAATTAACGTGTGGTGATTAGAAACTCTCATTATTTAGGAATTAAACCAGTTGACTTTTTGTACGAAACGCAAACCTTGATGAATGACTCCTTTGGCTGATGGATTTAAATAGATTTAGAGTTTTAATGGTCTTTATACTTGTTGCATTCAATTAATATACGAGGTTGCTTAGCCGCATGTGTTATATTCCATGATCAATGTATCAAAAAGTGTGTTTGGAATCAAAAGAGGAGGCTTGCTAACCAGAAATGATGGGAGGAACTCTCTATTATTGAATTCAACAATAAATATCAATAGGAAATACAATTCAAATTCACGGACTCCATTGTTTATTAAATTGAATGAATTCATGTTACAGATCGTTCATGGACTCCTTTTCATAATGAATTTAATTATTAAGAAAAAAACAAAAGTTAATTTCAAGGTTATTGCTTAAAAAGTAGTCCTGGCAACAACAAGAGCAACCTAATTAACGTGTGGTGATTAGAAAGTGTCATTATTTAGGAATTAAACCAGTTGACTTTTGTACGAAATTCAAACCATGATGAATGACTCCTTTGGCTGATGGATTTAAATAGATTTAGAGTTTTAAAGGTGTTTATACTTGTTTCATTAAATTAATATACTAGGTCCTTTAGCCACATGTGTTATATTCTATGATCAATGTATCAAAAAGTGTGTTTGGAATCAAAAGAGGACGCTTGCTAACCAGAAAAGATGGGAGGGACTCTCTATTTTTTTATTTCAACAATTAATATCAATAGGAAATAGAATTCAAATTCAAGGTCTCCATTGTTTATTAAATTGAATGAATTCAAGGTACAGACCGTTCATGGACTCTTTTTTCATAATGAATATAATTATTAAGAAAGAAACAAAAGTTAATTTCAAGGTTATTGCATGAAAAGTAGTCCCGGCAACAACAAGAGCAGCCTAATTAACGTGTGGTGATTAGAAAGTCTCATTATTTAGGAATTAAACCAGTTGACTTTTGTACGAAATGCAAACGATGATGAATCACTCACTCCTTTGGCTGATGGATTTTAAATAGATTTAGAGTTTTAAAGGTGTTTATACTTGTTTCATTAAATTAATATACTAGGTCCTTTAGCCGCATGTGTTATATTCTATGATCAATGTATCAAAAAGTGTGTTTTGGAATCAAAAAGAGGAGGCTTGCTAACCAGAAAAATGGGAGGACCTCTCTATTTTTGAATTCAACAATTAATATCAATAGGAAATACAATTCAAAATCAAGGACTCCATTGTTTATTAAATTGAATGAATTCATGTTACAGACCGTTCATGGACTCTGTTTCATAATGAATATAATTATTAAGAAAGGAACAAAAGTTAATTTCAAGGTTATTGCATTAAAAATAGTCCCGACAACAACAAGAGCAGCCTAATTAACGTGTGGTGATTAGAAACTCTCATTATTTAGGAATTAAACCAGTTGACTTTTGTACGAAACGCAAACCTTGATGAATGACTCCCTTTGGCTGATGGATTTAAATAGATTTAGAGTTTTAATGGTCTTTATACTTGTTGCATTCAATTAATATACGAGGTTGCTTAGCCGCATGTGTTATATTCCATGATCAATGTATCAAAAAGTGTGTTTGGAATCAAAAGAGGAGGCTTGCTAACCAGAAATGATGGGAGGAACTCTCTATTATTGAATTCAACAATAAATATCAATAGGAAATACAATTCAAATTCACGGACTCCATTGTTTATTAAATTGAATGAATTCATGTTACAGATCGTTCATGGACTCCTTTTCATAATGAATATAATTATTAAGAAAAAAACAAAAGTTAATTTCAAGGTTATTGCTTAAAAAGTAGTCCTGGCAACAACAAGAGCAACCTAATTAACGTGTGGTGATTAGAAAGTGTCATTATTTAGGAATTAAACCAGTTGACTTTTGTACGAAATGCAAACGATGATGAATGACTCCTTTGGCTGATGGATTTAAATAGATTTAGAGTTTTAAAGGTGTTTATACTTGTTTCATTCAATTAATATACTCGGTTGTTTAGCCGTATGTGTTATATTCTATGATCAATGTATCAAAAAGTATGTTTTGAATCAAAAGAGGAGGCTTGCTAACCAGAAATGATGAGAGGAACTCTATTTTTGAATTCAACAATTAATATCAATAGGAAATACAATTAAAAATCAAGGACTCCATTATTTATTAAGCTGAATGAATTAATGTTATAGATGGTCCATGGGCATTTTTTTCATAATCAAAATAGTCATTAAGGAAGAAGCAAAAGTTAATTTCAAGGTTGTTGCATGAAAAATAGTCTTGGTACCAACAACAGGAGCCTAATTAACGTGTGGTGATTAGAAAATCTTGTTATTTAGGAATTAAACCAGTTGACTTTTGTACGAAATTCAAACCATGATGAATGACTCCTTTGGCTGATGGATTTAAATAGATTTAGAGTTTTAAAGGTGTTTATACTTGTTTCATTAAATTAATATACTAGGTCCTTTAGCCGCATGTGTTATATTCTATGATCAATGTATCAAAAAGTGTGTTTGGAATCAAAAGAGGACGCTTGCTAACCAGAAAAGATGGGAGGGACTCTCTATTTTTTATTTTTGAACAATTAATATCAATAGGAAATAGAATTCAAATTCAAGGTCTCCATTGTTTATTAAATTGAATGAATTCAAGGTACAGACCGTTCATGGACTCTTTTTCATAATGAATATAATTATTAAGAAAAAGAAACAAAAGTTAATTTCAAGGTTATTGCATGAAAAGTAGTCCCGGCAACAACAAGAGCAGCCTAATTAACGTGTGGTGATTAGAAAGTCTCATTATTTAGGAATGAAACTAGTTGACATTTGTACAAAATGCAAACGATGATGAATGACTCCTTTGGCTGATGGATTTAAATCGATTTGGAGTTTTAAAGGTTTTTATACTTGCTTCATTCAATTAATATACTAGGTCCTTTAGCCGCATGTGTTATATTCTATGATCAATGTATCAAAAAGTGTGTTTTGAATCAAAAGAGGAGGCTTGCTAACCAGAAATGATGAGAGGAACTCTATTTTTGAATTCAACAATTAATATCAATAGGAAATACAATTAAAAATCAAGGACTCCATTATTTATTAAGCTGAATGAATTCATGTTATGGATGGTCCATGGGCATTTTTTTCATAATGAAAATAGTCATTAAGGAAGAAGCAAAAGTTAATTTCAAGGTTATTGCATGAAAAATAGTCCTGGTACCAACAACAGGAGCCTAATTAACGTGTGGTGATTATAAAATCTCGTTATTTAGGAATTAAACCAGTGGACTTTTGTACGAAATTCAAACCATGATGAATCACTCCTTTGGTTGATGGATTTAAATAGATTTAGAGTTTTAATGGTATTTATACCTATTTCATTCAATTAATATACAAAGTTGTTTAGCCGCATGTGTTATATTCGATGACCAATGCATCAAAAAGTGTGTTTCAAATCAAAAGAAGAGGCTTGCTAACGAGAAATGATGGGAGGGACTCTCTATTTTTTATTTCAACAATTAATATCAATAGGAAATAGAATTCAAATTCAAGGTCTCCATTGTTTATTAAATTGAATGAATTCAAGGTACAGACCATTCATGGACTCTTTTTCATAATGAATATAATTATTAAGAAAGAAACAGAAGTTAATTTCAAGGTTATTGCATGAAAAAAGTAGTCCCGGCAACAATAAGAGCAGCCTAATTAACGTGTGGTGCTTAGAAAGTCTCATTATTTAGGAATGAAACCAGTTGACTTTTGTACAAAATGCAAACGATGATGAATGACTCCTTTGGCTGATGGATTTAAATGGATTTGGAGTTTTAAAGGTTTTTATACTAGCTTCATTAAATTAATATACTAGGTCCTTTAGCCGCATGTGTTATATTCTATGATCAATGTATCAAAAAGTGTGTTTGCAATCAAAAGAGGAGGCTTGCTACCCGAAAAAGATGGGAGGACCTCTCTATTTTTGAATTCAACAATTAATATCAATAGGAAATACAATTCAAAATCAAGGACACCATTGTTTATTAAATTGAATGAGTTCATGTTACAGACCGTTCATGGACTCTTTTTCATAATGAATATAATTATTAAGAAACAAACAAAAGTTAATTTCAAGGTTAATGCATGAAAAATAGTCCCGGCAACAATAAGAGCAGCCTAATTAACGTGTGGTGATTAGAAAGTCTCATTATTTAGGAATTAAACCAGTTGACTTTTGTACGAAATGCAAACGATGATGAATCACTCCTTTGGCTGATGGATTTAAATAGATTTAGAGTTTTAAAGGTGTTTATACTTGTTTCATTAAATTAATATACTAGGTCCTTTAGCCGCATGTGTTATATTCTATGATCAATGTATCAAAAAGTGTGTTTGGAATCAAAAGAGGAGGCTTGCTAACCAAAAAAGATGGGAGGGACTCTCTATTTTTTATTTCAACAATTAATATCAATAGGAAATGGAATTCAAATTCAAGGTCTCCATTGTTTATTAAATTGAATGAATTCAAGGTACAGACCGTTCATGGACTCTTTTTCATAATAAATATAATTATTAAGAAAGAAACAAAAGTTAATTTCAAGGTTATTGCATGAAAAGTAGTCCCAGCAACAACAAGAGCAGCCTAATTAACGTGTGGTGATTAGAAAGTCTCATTATTTAGGAATGAAACTAGTTGACTTTTGTACAAAATGCAAACGATGATGAATGACTCCTTTGGCTGATGGATTTAAATAGATTTAGAGTTTTAAAGGTGTTTATACTTGTTTCATTCAATTAATATACTCGGTTGTTTAGCCGTATGTGTTATATTCTATGATCAATGTATCAAAAAGTATGTTTTGAATCAAAAGAGGAGGCTTGCTAACCAGAAATGATGAGAGGAACTCTATTTTTGAATTCAACAATTAATATCAATAGGAAATACAATTAAAAATCAAAGACTCCATTATTTATTAAGCTGAATGAATTAATGTTATAGATGGTCCATGGGCATTTTTTTCATAATCAAAATAGTCATTAAGGAAGAAGCAAAAGTTAATTTCAAGGTTGTTGCATGAAAAATAGTCTTGGTACCAACAACAGGAGCCTAATTAACGTGTGGTGATTAGAAAATCTTGTTATTTAGGAATTAAACCAGTTGACTTTTGTACGAAATTCAAACCATGATGAATGACTCCTTTGGCTGATGGATTTAAATAGATTTAGAGTTTTAAAGGTGTTTATACTTGTTTCATTAAATTAATATACTAGGTCCTTTAGCCGCATGTGTTATATTCTATGATCAATGTATCAAAAAGTGTGTTTGGAATCAAAAGAGGACGCTTGCTAACCAGAAAAGATGGGAGGGACTCTCTATTTTTTATTTCAACAATTAATATCAATAGGAAATAGAATTCAAATTCAAGGTCTCCATTGTTTATTAAATTGAATGAATTCAAGGTACAGACCGTTCATGGACTCTTTTTCATAATGAATATAATTATTAAGAAAGAAACAAAAGTTAATTTCAAGGTTATTGCATGAAAAGTAGTCCCGGCAACAACAAGAGCAGCCTAATTAACGTGTGGTGATTAGAAAGTCTCATTATTTAGGAATGAAACTAGTTGACATTTGTACAAAATGCAAACGATGATGAATGACTCCTTTGGCTGATGGATTTAAATCGATTTGGAGTTTTAAAGGTTTTTATACTTGCTTCATTCAATTAATATACTAGGTCCTTTAGCCGCATGTGTTATATTCTATGATCAATGTATCAAAAAGTGTGTTTTGAATCAAAAGAGGAGGCTTGCTAACCAGAAATGATGAGAGGAACTCTATTTTTGAATTCAACAATTAATATCAATAGGAAATACAATTAAAAATCAAGGACTCCATTATTTATTAAGCTGAATGAATTCATGTTATGGATGGTCCATGGGCATTTTTTTCATAATGAAAATAGTCATTAAGGAAGAAGCAAAAGTTAATTTCAAGGTTATTGCATGAAAAATAGTCCTGGTACCAACAACAGGAGCCTAATTAACGTGTGGTGATTATAAAATCTCGTTATTTAGGAATTAAACCAGTGGACTTTTGTACGAAATTCAAACCATGATGAATCACTCCTTTGGTTGATGGATTTAAATAGATTTAGAGTTTTAATGGTATTTATACCTATTTCATTCAATTAATATACAAAGTTGTTTAGCCGCATGTGTTATATTCGATGACCAATGCATCAAAAAGTGTGTTTCAAATCAAAAGAAGAGGCTTGCTAACCAGAAATGATGGGAGGGACTCTCTATTTTTTATTTCAACAATTAATATCAATAGGAAATAGAATTCAAATTCAAGGTCTCCATTGTTTATTAAATTGAATGAATTCAAGGTACAGACCATTCATGGACTCTTTTTCATAATGAATATATAATTATTAAGAAAGAAACAGAAGTTAATTTCAAGGTTATTGCATGAAAAGTAGTCCCGGGCAACAATAAGAGCAGCCTAATTAACGTGTGGTGCTTAGAAAGTCTCATTATTTAGGAATGAAACCAGTTGACTTTTGTACAAAATGCAAACGATGATGAATGACTCCTTTGGCTGATGGATTTAAATGGATTTGGAGTTTTAAAGGTTTTTATACTAGCTTCATTAAATTAATATACTAGGTCCTTTAGCCGCATGTGTTATATTCTATGATCAATGTATCAAAAAGTGTGTTTGCAATCAAAAGAGGAGGCTTGCTACCCGAAAAAGATGGGAGGACCTCTCTATTTTTGAATTCAACAATTAATATCAATAGGAAATACAATTCAAAATCAAGGACACCATTGTTTATTAAATTGAATGAGTTCATGTTACAGACCGTTCATGGACTCTTTTTCATAATGAATATAATTATTAAGAAACAAACAAAAGTTAATTTCAAGGTTAATGCATGAAAAATAGTCCCGGCAACAACAAGAGCAGCCTAATTAACGTGTGGTGATTAGAAAGTCTCATTATTTAGGAATTAAACCAGTTGACTTTTGTACGAAATGCAAACGATGATGAATCACTCCTTTGGCTGATGGATTTAAATAGATTTAGAGTTTTAAAGGTGTTTATACTTGTTTCATTAAATTAATATACTAGGTCCTTTAGCCGCATGTGTTATATTCTATGATCAATGTATCAAAAAGTGTGTTTGGAATCAAAAGAGAAGGCTTGCTAACCAGAAAAATGGGAGGACCTCTCTATTTTTGAATTCAACAATTAATATCAATAGGAAATACAATTCAAAATCAAGGACTCCATTGTTTATTAAATTGAATGAATTCATGTTACAGACCGTTCATGGACTCTGTTTCATAATGAATATAATTATTAAGAAAGGAACAAAAGTTAATTTCAAGGTTATTGCATTAAAAATAGTTGCGACAACAACAAGAGCAGCCTAATTAACGTGTGGTGATTAGAAACTCTCATTATTTAGGAATTAAACCAGTTGACTTTTGTACGAAACGCAAACCTTGATGAATGACTCCTTTGGCTGATGGATTTAAATAGATTTCGAGTTTTAATGGTCTTTATACTTGTTGCATTCAATTAATATACGAATTTGCTTAGCCGCATGTGTTATATTCCATGATCAATGTATCAAAAAGTGTGTTTGGAGTCAAAAGAGGAGGCTTGCTAACCAGAAATGATGGGAGGAACTCTCTATTATTGAATTCAACAATAAATATCAATAGGAAATAAAATTCAAATTCACGGACTCCATTGTTTATTAAATGGAATGAATTCATGTTACAGATCGTTCATGGACTCCTTTTCATAATGAATATAATTATTAAGAAAAAAACCAGAGTTAATTTCAAGGCTATTGCTTAAAAAGTAGTCCTGGCAACAACAAGAGCAACCTAATTAACGTGTGGTGATTAGAAAGTGTCATTATTTAGGAATTAAACCAGTTGACTTTTGTACGAAATGCAAACGATGATGAATGACTCCTTTGGATGATGGATTTAAATAGATTTAGAGTTTTAAAGGTGTTTATACTTGTTTCATTCAATTAATATACTCGGTTGTTTAGCCGCATGTGTTATATTCTATGATCAATGTATCAAAAAGTATGTTTTGAATCAAAAGAGGAGGCTTGCTAACCAGAAATGATGGGTGGAACTGTCTATTTTTTATTTCAACAATTAATATCAATAGGAAATAGAATTCAAATTCAAGGACTCCATTGTTTATTAAATTAAATGAATTCATGTTACAGATCATTCATGGACTATTTTTCATAATGAATATAATTATTAAGAAAGAAATAAAAGTTAATTTCAAGGTTATTGCATAAAAAATAGTCCTAGCAACAACAAGAGCAACCTAATTAACGTATGGTGATTATATAGTCTCATTATTTGGGAATGGAACTAGTTAACATTCGTATGAAATGCAAACCATGATGAATGACTCCTTTGGCTGATGGATTGAAATAGATTTAGAGTTTGTAAGGTCTTTATACTTGTTTCATTCAATTAACTTACTAGGTTGCTTAGCCACATGTGTTATATACCATGATCAATGTATCAAAAAGTGTGTTTGGAATGAAAAGAGGAGGCTTGCTAACCAAAAAAGCTGGGATGACCTCTCTATTTTTGAATTCAACAATTAATATCAATAGGAAATACAATTCAAAATCAAGGACTCCATTGTTTATTAAATTGAATGAATTCATGTTACAGACCGTTCATGGACTATTTTTCATAAAGAATATAAATATTAAGAAAGAAACAAAAGTTAATTTCAAGGTTATTGCATGAAAAATAGTCCCGGCAATAACAAGAGCAGCCTAATTAACGTGTGGTGATTAGAAAGTCTCATTATTTAGGAATTAAACCAGTTGACTTTTTCTACGAAATGCAAACCATGATGAATGACTCCTTTGGCAGATGGATTGAAATAGATTTAGAGTTTGCAAGGTCTTTATATTTGTTTCATTCAATTAACATACTAGGTTGCTTAGCCACATGTGTTATATTCCATGATCAATGTATCAAAAAGTGTGTTTGGAATGAAAAGAGGAGGCTTGCTAACCAAAAAAGCTGGGAGGACCTCTCTATTTTTGAATTCAACAATTAATATCAATAGGAAATACAATTCAAAATCAAGGACTCCATTGTTTATTAAATTGAATGAATTCATGTTACGGACCGTTCATGGACTCTGTTTCATAATGAATATAATTATTAAGAAAGAAACAAAAGTTAATTTCAAGGTTATTGCATGAAAAATAGTCCCGACAACAACAAGAGCAGCCTAATTAACGTGTGGTGATTAGAAACTCTCATTATTTAGGAATTAAACCAGTTGACTTTTGTACGAAATGCAAACGATGATGAAGGACTCCTTTGGCTGATGGATTTAAATAGATTTAGAGTTTTAAAGGTGTTTATACTTGTTTCCTTCAATTGATATACTAGGTCCTTTAGCCGCATATCCTATATTCTATGATTAATGTATCAAAATGTGTGTTTGGAATCAAAAGAGGAGGCTTGCTACCCAGAAAAGATGGGAGGACCTCTCTATTTTTGAATTCAACAATTAATATCAATAGGAAATACAATTCAAAATGAAGGACTCCATTATTTATTAAATTGAATGAATTCATGTTACAGACCGTTCATGGACTCTTTTTCATAATGAATATAATTATTAAGAAAGAAACAAAAGTTAATTTCAAGGTTATTGCATGAAAAATAGTCCCGTCAACCACAAGAGCAGCCTAATTAACGTGTGGTGATTATAAAGTCTCATTATTTAGGAATTACACCAGTTGACTTTTGTACAAAATGCAAGGGATGATGAATGACTCCTTTGGCTGATGGATTTAAATAGATTTAGAGTTTTAAAGGTGTTTATACTTGTTTCATTCAATTAATATACTAGGTCCTTTAGCTGCGTATGTTATATTCTATGATCAATGTATCAAAAAATGCGTTTTCAATCAAAAGAGGAGGCTTGCTAACCAGAAATAATGAGAGGAACTCTATTTTTGAATTCAACAATTAATATCAATAGGAAATACAATTAAAAATCAAGGAATCCATTATTTATTAAGCTGAATGAATTCATGTTATAGATGGTCCATGGGCAATTTTTTCATAATCAAAATAGTCATTAAGGAAGAAGCAAAAGTTAATTTCAAAGTTATTGCATCAAAAAAAGTCCTGACAACAACAAGAGCAGCCTAATTAATGTGTGGTGATTAGAAAGTCCCATTATTTAGGAAGTAAACCAGTTGACTTTTGTACGAAATGCAAACGATGATGAATGACTCCTTTGGCTTATGGATTTAAATAGATTTAGAGTTTTAAAGGTGTTTATACTTGTTTCATTCATTTAATATACTATGTCGTTTAGCCGCATGTGTTATATTCTATGATCAATGTATCAAAAAGTGTGTTTTTTGAATCAAAAGCGGAGGCTTGCTAACTAGAAATGGTGAGAGGAACTCTATTTTTGAATTCAACAATTAATATCAATAGGAAATACAATTAAAAATCAAGGACTCCATTATTTATTAAGCTGAATGAATTCATGTTATAGATGGTCCATGGGGCATTTTTTTCATAATCAAAATAGTCATCAAGGAAGAAGCAAAAGTTAATTTCAAGGTTATTGCATGAAAAATAGTCCTGGTAACAACAATAGGAGCCTAATTAACGTGTGGTAATTAGAAAATCTCGTTATTTAGGAATTAAACCAGTTGAATTTTGTACGAAATTCAAACCATGATGAATCAGTCCTTTAGCTGATGGATTTAAATAGATTTAGAGTTTTAATGGTATTTATACTTGTTTCATTCAATTAATATACTAAGTTGTTTAGCCGCATGTGTTATATTTCATGACCAATGTATCAAAAAATGTGTTTCAAATCAAAAGAGGAGGCTTGCTAACTAGAAAAGATGGGAGGAACTCTCTCTATGATTGAATTCAACAATTAATATCAATAGGAAATACAATTCAAATTCAAGGACTACATTGTTTATTAAATTCAATGAATTCATGTTACAGATCGTTCATGGACTCTTTTTCATAATGAATATAATTATTAAGAAAGAAACAAAAGTTAATTTCAAGGTTATTGCATGAAAAAAAATAGTCCCGACAACAACAAGAGCAGCCTAATTAACGTGTGGTGATTAGAAAGTCTCATTATTTAGGAATTAAACCAGTTGACTTTTGTACAAAATGCAAACGATGATGAATGACTCCTTTGGTTGATGGATTTAAATGGATTTAGAGTTCTAAAGGTTTTTATACTTGCTTCATTCAATTAATATACTAGGTCCTTTAGCCGCATGTGTTATATTCTATGATCAATGTATCAAAAAGGATGTTTGTAATCAAAAGTGGAGGCTCGCTACCCAGAAAAGATGGGTGGACATCTCTATTTTTGAATTCAACAATTAATATCAATAGGAAATACAATTAAAAATCAAGGACTCCATTATTTATTAAGCTGAATGAATTCATGTTATAGATGGTCCATGGGCATTTTTTTCATAATCAAAATAGTCATTAAGGAAGAAGCAAAAGTTAATTTCAAGGTTATTGCATGAAAAATAGTCCTGGTAACAACCACAAGAGCCTAATTAACGTGTGGTGATTAGAAAGTCTCGTTATTAAGGAATTAAACCAGTTGACTTTTGTACGAAATTCAAACCATGATGAATCGCTCCTTTGCCTGATGGATTTAAATAGATTTAGAGTTTTAATGGTATTTATATTTGTTTCATTCAATTAATATACTAAGTTGTTTAGCCGCATGTGTTATATTCCATGACCAATGTATCAAAAAGTGTGTTTCAAATCAAAAGAGGAGGCCTGCTAACCAGAAATGATGGGTGGAACTGTCTATTTTTTATTTCAACAATTAATATCAATAGGAAATAGAATTCAAATTCAAGGACTCCATTGTTTATTAAATTGAATGAATTCATGTTACAGACCGTTCATGGACTCTTTTTCATAATGAATATAATTATTAAGAAAGAAACAAAAGTTAATTTCAAGGTTATTGCATGAAAAATAGCCCCGGCAACAACAAGAGCAGCCTAATTAACGTGTGGTGATTAGAAACTCTCCTTATTTAGAAATTAAACCAGTTGACTTTTGTACGAAATGCAAACGATGATGAATGACTCCTTTGGCTGATGGATTTAAATAGATTTAGAGTTTTAAAGGTGTTTATACTTGTTTGATTAAATTAATATACTAGGTCCTTTAGCCGCATGTGTTATATTCTATGATCAATGTATCAAAAAGTGTGTTTGGAATCAAAAGAGGAGGCTTGCTAACCAGAAAAAGATGGGAGGACCTCTCTATTTTTTGAATTCAACAATTAATATCAATAGGAAATACAATTCAAAACTCAAGGACTCCATTGTTTATTAAATTGAATGAATTCATGTTAAAGACCGTTCATGGACTCTGTTTCATAATGAATATAATTATTAAGAAAGAAAAAAAAGTTAATTTCAAGGTTATTGCATGAAAAATAGTCCCGACAACAACAAGAGCAGCCTAATTAACGTGTGGTGATTAGAAATTCTCATTATTTAGGAATTAAACCAGTTGACTTTTGTACGAAATGCAAACCTTGATGAATGACTCCTTTGGCTGATGGATTTAAATAGATTTAATGTTTTAATGGTCTTTATACTTGTTTCATTCAATTAATATACGAGGTTGCTTAGCCGCATGTGTTATATTCCATGATCAATGTATCAAAAAGTGTCTTTGGAATCAAAAGAGGAGGCTTGCTAACCAGAAAAGATGGGAGGAACTCTCTATGATTGAATTCAACAATTAATATCAATAGGAAATACAATTAAAAATCAAGGAATCCATTATTTATTAAGCTGAATGAATTCATGTTATAGATGGTCCATGGGCAATTTTTTCATAATCAAAATAGTCATTAAGGAAGAAGCAAAAGTTAATTTCAAAGTTATTGCATCAAAAAAAGTCCTGACAACAACAAGAGCAGCCTAATTAATGTGTGGTGATTAGAAAGTCCCATTATTTAGGAAGTAAACCAGTTGACTTTTGTACGAAATGCAAACGATGATGAATGACTCCTTTGGCTTATGGATTTAAATAGATTTAGAGTTTTAAAGGTGTTTATACTTGTTTCATTCATTTAATATACTATGTCGTTTAGCCGCATGTGTTATATTCTATGATCAATGTATCAAAAAGTGTGTTTTGAATCAAAAGCGGAGGCTTGCTAACTAGAAATGGTGAGAGGAACTCTATTTTTGAATTCAACAATTAATATCAATAGGAAATACAATTAAAAATCAAGGACTCCATTATTTATTAAGCTGAATGAATTCATGTTATAGATGGTCCATGGGCATTTTTTTCATAATCAAAATAGTCATCAAGGAAGAAGCAAAAGTTAATTTCAAGGTTATTGCATGAAAAATAGTCCTGGTAACAACAATAGGAGCCTAATTAACGTGTGGTAATTAGAAAATCTCGTTATTTAGGAATTAAACCAGTTGAATTTTGTACGAAATTCAAACCATGATGAATCAGTCCTTTAGCTGATGGATTTAAATAGATTTAGAGTTTTAATGGTATTTATACTTGTTTCATTCAATTAATATACTAAGTTGTTTAGCCGCATGTGTTATATTTCATGACCAATGTATCAAAAAATGTGTTTCAAATCAAAAGAGGAGGCTTGCTAACTAGAAAAGATGGGAGGAACTCTCTATGATTGAATTCAACAATTAATATCAATAGGAAATACAATTCAAATTCAAGGACTACATTGTTTATTAAATTCAATGAATTCATGTTACAGATCGTTCATGGACTCTTTTTCATAATGAATATAATTATTAAGAAAGAAACAAAAGTTAATTTCAAGGTTATTGCATGAAAAATAGTCCCGACAACAACAAGAGCAGCCTAATTAACGTGTGGTGATTAGAAAGTCTCATTATTTAGGAATTAAACCAGTTGACTTTTGTACAAAATGCAAACGATGATGAATGACTCCTTTGGTTGATGGATTTAAATGGATTTAGAGTTCTAAAGGTTTTTATACTTGCTTCATTCAATTAATATACTAGGTCCTTTAGCCGCATGTGTTATATTCTATGATCAATGTATCAAAAAGGATGTTTGTAATCAAAAGTGGAGGCTCGCTACCCAGAAAAGATGGGTGGACATCTCTATTTTTGAATTCAACAATTAATATCAATAGGAAATACAATTAAAAATCAAGGACTCCATTATTTATTAAGCTGAATGAATTCATGTTATAGATGGTCCATGGGCATTTTTTTCATAATCAAAATAGTCATTAAGGAAGAAGCAAAAGTTAATTTCAAGGTTTATATTGCATGAAAAATAGTCCTGGGTAACACAACCACAAGAGCCTAATTAACGTGTGGTGATTAGAAAGTCTCGTTATTAAGGAATTAAACCAGTTGACTTTTGTACGAAATTCAAACCATGATGAATCGCTCCTTTGCCTGATGGATTTAAATAGATTTAGAGTTTTTAAATGGTATTTTTATATTTGTGTTTCATTCAATTAATATACTAAGTTGTTTTAGCCGCATGTGTTATATTCCATGACCAATGTATCAAAAAGTGTGTTTCAAATCAAAAGAGGAGGCCTGCTAACCAGAAATGATGGGTGGAACTGTCTATTTTTTATTTCAACAATTAATATCAATAGGAAATAGAATTCAAATTCAAGGACTCCATTGTTTATTAAATTGAATGAATTCATGTTACAGACCGTTCATGGACTCTTTTTCATAATGAATATAATTATTAAGAAAGAAACAAAAGTTAATTTCAAGGTTATTGCATGAAAAATAGCCCCGGCAACAACAAGAGCAGCCTAATTAACGTGTGGTGATTAGAAACTCTCCTTATTTAGAAATTAAACCAGTTGACTTTTGTACGAAATGCAAACGATGATGAATGACTCCTTTGGCTGATGGATTTAAATAGATTTAGAGTTTTAAAGGTGTTTATACTTGTTTGATTAAATTAATATACTAGGTCCTTTAGCCGCATGTGTTATATTCTATGATCAATGTATCAAAAAGTGTGTTTGGAATCAAAAGAGGAGGCTTGCTAACCAGAAAAGATGGGAGGACCTCTCTATTTTTGAATTCAACAATTAATATCAATAGGAAATACAATTCAAACTCAAGGACTCCATTGTTTATTAAATTGAATGAATTCATGTTAAAGACCGTTCATGGACTCTGTTTCATAATGAATATAATTATTAAGAAAGAAAAAAAAGTTAATTTCAAGGTTATTGCATGAAAAATAGTCCCGACAACAACAAGAGCAGCCTAATTAACGTGTGGTGATTAGAAATTCTCATTATTTAGGAATTAAACCAGTTGACTTTTGTACGAAATGCAAACCTTGATGAATGACTCCTTTGGCTGATGGATTTAAATAGATTTAATGTTTTAATGGTCTTTATACTTGTTTCATTCAATTAATATACGAGGTTGCTTAGCCGCATGTGTTATATTCCATGATCAATGTATCAAAAAGTGTCTTTGGAATCAAAAGAGGAGGCTTGCTAACCAGAAAAGATGGGAGGAACTCTCTATGATTGAATTCAACAATTAATATCAATAAGAAATACAATTCAAATTCAAGGACTCCATTGTTTATTAAATTAAATGAATTCATGTTACAGATCGTTCATGGACTATTTTTCATAATGAATATAATTATTAATAAAGAAACAAAAGTTAATTTCAAGGTTATTGCATAAAAAATAGTCCTAGCAACAACAAGAGCAACCTAATTAATGTGTGGTGATTAGAAAGTCTCATTATTTAGGAATTAAACCAGTTGACTTTTTGTACGAAATGCAAACGATGATGAATGACTCCTTTGGCTGATGGATTTATATATCGATTTAGAGTTTTAAAAGGTGTTTATACTTGTTTCCTTAAATTGATATACTAGGTCCTTTAGCCGCATATCCTATATTCTATGATTAATGTATCAAAATGTGTGTTTGGAATCAAAAGAGGAGGCTTCCTACCCAGAAAAGATGGGAGGACCTCTCTACTTTTGAATTCAACAATTAATATCAATAGGAAATACAATTCAAAATGAAGGACTCCATTGTTTTTTAAATTGAATGACTTCATGTTACAGACCGTTCATGGACTCTTTTTCATAATGAATATAATTATTAAGAAAGAAACAAAAGTTAATTTCAAGGTTATTGCATGAAAAATAGTCCCGACAACAACAAGAGCAACCTAATTAACGTGTGGTGATTAGAAAATCTCGTTATTTAGGAATTAAACTAGTTGACTTTTGTACGAAATTCAAACCATGATGAATCACTCCTTTAGCTGATGGATTTAAATAGGTTTAGAGCTTTAATGGTATTTATACTTGTTTCATTCAATTAATATACTAAGTTGTTTAGCCGCATGTGTTATATTTCATGACCAATGTATCAAAAAGTGTGTTTCAAATCAAAAGAGGAGGCTTGCTAACCAGAAAAGATGGGAGGAGGACCTCCCTATTTTTGTATTCAACAATTAATATCAATAGGAAATAGAATTCAAATTCAAGGACTCCATTGTTTATTAAATTAAATGAATTCATGTTACAGATCGTTCATGGACTCTTTTTCATAATGAATATAATTATTAAGAAAGAAACAAAAGTTAATTTCAAGGTTATTGCATAAAAAATAGTCCTAGCAAGAACAAGAGCAACCTAATTAATGTGTGGTGATTAGATAGTCTCATTATTTAGGAATGGAACTAGTTAACATTCGTACGATATGCAAACCATGATGAATGACTCCTTTGGCTGATGGATTGAAATAGATTTAGAGTTTGCAAGTTCTTTATACTTGTTTCATTCAATTAACATACTAGGTTGCTTAGCCACATGTGTTATATTCCATGATCAATGTATCAAAAAGTGTGTTTGGAATGAAAAGAGGAGGCTTGCTGACCAAAAAAGCTGGGAGGAGGACCTCTCTATTTTTGAATTCAACAATTAATATCAATAGGAAATACAATTCAAATTCAAGGACTACATTGTTTATTAAATTCAATGAATTCATGTTACAGATCGTTCATGGACTCTTTTTCATAATGAATATAATTATTAAGAAAGAAACAAAAAAGTTAATTTCAAGGTTATTGCATGAAAAAATAGCCCCGGCAACAACAAGAGCAGCCTAATTAACGTGTGGTGATTAGAAACTCTCATTATTTAGGAATTAAACCAGTTGACTTTTGTACGAAATGCAAACGATGATGAATGACTCCTTTGGCTGATGGATTTAAATAGATTTAGAGTTTTAAAGGTGTTTATACTTGTTTGATTAAATTGAATGAATTCATGTTACACACCGTTCATGGACTCTTTTTCATAATGAATATAATTATTAATAAAGAAACAAAAGTTAATTTCAAGGTTATTGCATAAAAAATAGTCCTAGCAACAACAAGAGCAACCTAATTAATATGTGGTGATTAGAAAGTCTCATTATTTAGGAATTAAACCAGTTGACTTTTGTACGAAATGCAAACGATGATGAATGACTCCTTTGGCTGATGGATTTATATCGATTTAGAGTTTTAAAGGTGTTTATACTTGTTTCCTTCAATTGATATACTAGGTCCTTTAGCCGCATATCCTATATTATATGATTAATGTATCAAAATGTGTGTTTGGAATCAAAAGAGGAGGCTTGTTACCCAGAAAAGATGGGAGGACCTCTCTATTTTTTTGAATTCAACAATTAATATCAATAGGAAATACAATTCAAAATGAAGGACTCCATTGTTTTTTTAAATTGAATGAATTCATGTTACAGACCGTTCATGGACTCTTTTTCATAATGAATATAATTATTAAGAAAGAAACAAAAGTTAATTTCAAGGTTATTGCATGAAAAATAGTCCCGACAACAACAAGAGCAGCCTAATTAACGTGTGGGTTATTATAAAGTCTCATTATTTATTAATTACACCAGTTGACTTTTGTACAAAATGCAAGCGATGATGAATGATGACTCCTTTGGCTGATGGATTTAATTAGATTTAGAGTTTTAAAAGTGTTTTATACTTGTTTCATTCAATTAATATATTAGGTCCTTTACCTGCGTGTGTTTATATATTCTATGATCAATGTATCAAAAAGTGTGTTTGCATTCAAAAGAGGAGGCTTGCTAACCAGAAAAGATGGGAGGACCTCTCTATTTTTTTGAATTCAACAATTAATATCAATAGGAAATACAATTCAAAATCAAGGACTCCATTGTTTATTAAATTGAATGAATTCATGTTACAGACCGTTCATGGACTCTGTTTCATAATGAATATAATTATTAAGAAAGAAACAAAAGTTAATTTCAAGGTTATTGCATGAAAAATAGTCCCGACAACAACAAGAGCAGCCTAATTAACGTGTGGTGATTAGAAAATCTCGTTATTTAGGAATTAAACCAGTTGACTTTTGTACGAAATTCAAACCATGATGAATCACTCCTTTAGCTGATGGATTTAAATAGATTTAGAGCTTTAATGGTATTTATACTTGTTTCATTCAATTAATATACTAAGTTGTTTAGCCGCATGTGTTATATTTCATGACCAATGTATCAAAAAGTGTGTTTCAAATCAAAAGAGGAGGCTTGCTAACCAGAAAAGATGGGAGGAACTCTCTATTTTTGAATTCAACAATTAATATCAATAGGAAATACAATTAAAAATCTAGGACTCCATTATTTATTAAGCTGAATGAATTCATGTTATAGATGGTCCATGGGCAATTTTTTCATAATCAAAATAATCATTAAGAAAGAAACAAAAGTTAATTTCAAGCTTATTGCATAAAAAAATAGTTCGGGCAACAACAAGAGCAACCTAATTAACGTGTGGTGATTAGAAAGTCTGATTATTTCGGAATTAAACCAGTTGACTTTTGCACGAAATGCAAACGATGATGAATGACTCCTTTGGCTAATGGATTTAAATAGATTTAGAGTTTTAAATGTGTTTATACTTGTTTCATTCAATTAATATACTAGGTCCATTAGCCGCATGTGTTATATTCTGTAATCAATATATCAAAAAGTGTGTTTGCAATCAAATGAGGAGGCTTGCTACCCAAAAAAGATGTGAGGACCTCTCTATTTTTGAATTCAACAATTAATATCAATAGGAAATACAATTCAAAATCAAAGACTCCATTGTTTATTAAATTGAATGAATTCATGTTGCAGACCGTTCATGGACTCTTTTTCATAATGAATATAATTATTAAGAAAGAAACAAAAGTTAATTTCAAGGTTATTGCATAAAAAATAGTCCGGGCAACAACAAGAGCAACCTAATTAACGTGTGGTGATTAGAAAGTCTCATTATTTAGGAATTAAACCAGTTGTCGTTTGTACGAAATGCAAACGATGATGAATGACTCCTTTGGCTGATGGATTTAAATAGGTTTAGAGTTTTAATGGTGTTTATACTTGTTTCATTAAATTAATATACTACGTCCTTTAGCCGCATGTGTTATATTCTATGATCAATGTATCAAAAAGTGTGTTTGGAATCAAAAGAGGAGGTTTGCTAACCGAAAAAGATGGGAGGACCTCTCTATTTCTGAATTCAACATTTAATATCAATAGGAAATACAATTCAAAATTAAGGACTCCATTGTTTATTAAATTGAATGAATTCATGTTACAGACCGTTCATGGACTCTTTTTCATAATGAATATAATTAGTAAGAAAGAAACAAAAGTTAATTTCAAGGTTATTGCATGAAAAATAGTCCCGGCAGCAACAAGAGGAGCGTAATTAACGTGTGGTGATTAGAAAGTTTCATTATTTAGGAATTAAACCAGTTGACTTTTGTACGAAATGCAAACCATGATGAATGACTCCTTTTGCTAATGGATTTAAATAGATTTAGAGTTTTAAAGGGGTTGGTGCTTGTTTCGTTCAATTAATATAGTAGGTCGTTTAGCCGCATGTGTTATATTCTATGATCAATGTATGACAAGTGTGTTTTTGAATAAAAAGAGGAGACTTGCTAAGCAGAAATGACGAGAGGAACTTTCTATTTTTGATTTCAACAATTAATATCAATAGGAAATACAATTCAAATTCAAGGACTCTATTGTTTCTTAAATTGAATGAATTCAAGTTATAGATCGTTCATGGACTCTTTTTCATAATGAATATAATTATTAAGAAAGAAAAAAAAAAAGTTAATTTCAAGGTTATTGCTTGAAAAATAGTCCCTGGCAACAACAAAAGTATCCTAATTAACGTGTGGTGATTAGAAAGTCTCATTATTTAGGAATTAAACCAGTTAACATTTGTACGAAATGCAAACCATGTTCCTTTATCTGATGGATTGAGATAGATTTAGAGTTTTAATGGTCTTTATACTTGTTTCATTCAATTAACATACTAGGTTGCTTAGCCGCATGTGTTATATTCCATGATCATTGTATCAAAAAGTGTGTTTGGAATCAAAAGAGGAGGCTTGCTAACCAGAAAAGATGGGAAGAACTCTCTATTTTTGAATTCAACAATTTATATCAATAGGAAATACAATTCAAAATCAAGGACTCCATTGTTTCTTAAATTGAATGAATTCATGTTACAGATCATTCATGGACTGTTTTTCATAATGAATATAATTATTAAGAAACAAACAAAAGTTAATTTCAAGGTTATTGCATGAAAAATAGTCCCGGCAGCAACAGAGTAGCGTAATTAACGTGTGGTGATTAGAAAGTCTCATTATTTAGGAATTAAACCAGTTGGCTTTTGTACGAAATGCAAACCATGATGAATGACTCCTTTTGCTGATGGATTTAAATAGATTTAGAGTTTTAAAGGTGTTTGTGCTTGTTTCGTTTAATTAATATAGTAGGTCGTTTAGCCGCATGTGTTATATTCTATGATCAATGTATGAAAAAGTGTGTTTTGAAACAAAAGCGGAGACTTGCTAAGCAGAAGTGACGAGAGGAACTTTCTATTTTTGATTTCAACAATTAATATCAATAGGAAATACAATTCAAATTCAAGGACTCTATTGTTTATTAAATTGAATGAATTCATGTTACAGACCGTTCATGGACTCTTTTTCATAATGAATATAATTATTAAGAAAGAAACAAAAGTTAATTTCAAGGTTATTGCATAAAAAATAGACCGGGCAACAACAAGAGCAACCTAATTAAGGTGTGGTGATTAGAAAGTCTCATTATTTAGGAATTAAACCAGTTGACGTTTGTACGAAATGCAAACGATGATGAATGACTCCTTTGGCTGATGGATTTAAGTAGATTTAGAGTTTGAAAGGTGTTTATACTTGTTTGATTAAATTAATATACTAGGTCCTTTAGCCGCATGTGTTATATTCTATGATAAATGTATCAAAAAGTGTGTTTGGAATCAAAAGAAGAGGCTTGCTAACCAGAAAAGATGGGAGGACCTCTCTATTTTTGAATTCAACAATTAATATCAATAGGAAATACAATTCAAAATCAAGGACTCCATTGTTTATTAAATTGAATGAATTCAATTTACAGACCATTCATGGACTCTTTTTCATAATGAATATAAGTATTAAGAAAGAAACAAAAGTTAATTTCAAGGTTATTGCATAAAAAATAGTGCCGACAACAGCAAGAGCAACCTAATTAACGTGTGGTGATTAGAAAGTCTCATTATTTAGGAATTAAACCAGTTGACTTTTGTACGAAATGCAAACGATGATGAATGACTCCTTTGGCTGATGGATTTAAATAAATTTAGAGTTTTAAAGGTGTTTATACTTGTTTCATTAAATTAATATACTAGGTCCTTTAGCCGCATGTGTTATATTCTATAATAAATGTATCAAAAAGTGTGTTTGGAATTAAAAGAAGAGGCTTGCTAACCAGAAAAGATGGGAGGACCTCTCTATTTTTGAATTCAACAATTAATATCAATAGGAAATACAATTCAAAATCAAGGATTCCATTGTTTATTAAATTGAATGAATTCATGTTACAGACCGTTCATGGACTCTTTTTCATAATGAATATAATTATTAAGAAAGAAACAAAAGTTAATTTCAAGGTTATTGCATGAAAAATAGTCCTGGTAACAACAACAGGAGCCTAATTAATGTGTGGTGATTAGAAAGTCTCGTTATTAAGGAATTAAACCAGTTGACTTTTGTACGAAATTCAAACCATGATGAATCACTCCTTTGGGTGGTGGATTTAAATAGATTTAGAGTTTTAATGGTATTTATACTTGTTTCATTCAATTAATATACTAAGTTGTTTAGCCGCATGTGTTATATTTCATGACCAATGTATCAAAAAGTGTGTTTCAAATCAAAAGACGAGGCTTGCTAACCAGAAATGATGGGAGGGACTCTCTAATTTTTATTTCAACAATTAATATCAATAGGAAATAGAATTCAAATTCAAGGTCTCCATTGTTTATTAAATTAAATGAATTCATTTTACAGATCGTTCATGGACTCTTTCTCATAATGAATATAATTATTAAGAAGGAAAGAAAAAGTTATTTTCAAGGTTATTGCATAAAAAAATAGTCCGGGCAACAACAAGAGCAACCTAATTAACATGTGGTGATTAAAAAGTCTCATTATTTCGGAATTAAACCAGTTGACTTTTGCACGAAATGCAAACGATGATGAATGACTCCTTTGGCTGATGGATTTAAATAGATTTAGAGTTTTAAAGGTGTTTATACTTGTTTCATTCAATTAATATACTTGGTCCATTAGCCGCATGTGTTATATTCTATGATCAATGTATCAAAAAGTGTGTTTGGAATCAAAAGAGGAGGCTTGCTAACCAGAAAAGATGGGAGGACCTCCCTATTTTTGAATTCAACAATTAATATCAATAGGAAATACAATTAAAAATCAAGGACTCCATTATTTATTAAGTTGAATGAATTCATGTTATAAATGGTCCATGGGCATTTTTTTCATATTCAAAATAGTCATTAAGGAAGAAGCAAAAGTTAATTTCAAGGTTATTGCATGAAAAATAGTCCTGGTAACAACAACAGGAGCCTGATTAACGTGTGGTGATTAGAAAATCTCGTTATTTAGTAATTAAACCAGTTGACTTTTGTACGAAAATCAAACCATGATGAATCACTCCTTTGGCTGCTGGATTTAAATAGATTTAGAGTTTTAATGGTATTTATACTTGTTTCATTCAATTAATATACTAAGTTGTTTAGGCACATGTGTTATATTCCATGGCCAATGCATCAAAAAGTGTGTTTCCAATCAAAAGAGGAGGCTTGCTAACCGGAAATGATGGTAGGGACTCTCTATTTTTTATTTCAACAATTAATATCAATAGGAAATAGAATTCAAATTCAAGGTCTCCATTGTTTATTAAATTGAATGAATTCATGGTACAGACCGTTCATGGACTCTTTTTCATAATGAATATAAATTATTAAGAAAAAGAAACAAAAGTTAATTTCAAGGTTATTGCATGAAAAATAGTCCTGGCAACAACAAGAGCAGCCTAATTAACCTGTGGTGATTAGAAAGTCTCATTATTTAGGAATTAAACCAGTTGACATTTGTACAAAATGCAAACGATGATGAATGACTCCTTTGGCTGATGGATTTAAATGGATTTAGTGTTTTAAAGGTGTTTATACTTGTTTCATTCAATTAATATACTAGGTCCTCTAGTCGCATGTGTTATATTCTATGATCAATGTATCAAAAAGTGTGTTTGGAATCAAAAGAGGAGGCTTGCTAACCAGAAAAGATGGGAGGACCTCTCTATTTTTGAATTCAACAATTAATATCAATAGGAAATACAATTAAAAATCAAGGACTCCATTATTTATTAAGCTGAATGAATTCATGTTATAGATGGTCCATGGGCATTTTTTTCATAATCAAAATAGTCATTAAGGATGAAGCAAAAGTTAATTTCAAGGTTATTGCATGAAAAATAGTCCTGGTAACAACGACAAGAGCCTAATTAACGTGTGGTGATTAAAAAGTCTCGTTATTTAGGAATTAAACCAGTTGACTTTTGTACGAAATGCAAACCTTGATGAATGACTCCTTTGGCTGATGGATTTAAATAGATTTAAGGTTTTAATGGTCTTTATACTTGTTTCATTCAATTAATATACGAGGTTGCTTAGCCGCATGTGTTATATTCCATGATCAATGTATCAAAAAGTGTCTTTGGAATCAAAAGAGGAGGCTTGCTAACCAGAAAAGATGGGAGGAACTCTCTATGATTGAATTCAACAATTAATATCAATAAGAAATACAATTCAAATTCAAGGACTCCATTGTTTATTAAATTAAATGAATTCATGTTACAGATCGTTCATGGACTATTTTTCATAATGAATATAATTATTAATAAAGAAACAAAAGTTAATTTCAAGGTTATTGCATAAAAAATAGTCCTAGCAACAACAAGAGCAACCTAATTAATGTGTGGTGATTAGAAAGTCTCATTATTTAGGAATTAAACCAGTTGACTTTTGTACGAAATGCAAACGATGATGAATGACTCCTTTGGCTGATGGATTTATATCGATTTAGAGTTTTAAAGGTGTTTATACTTGTTTCCTTAAATTGATATACTAGGTCCTTTAGCCGCATATCCTATATTCTATGATTAATGTATCAAAATGTGTGTTTGGAATCAAAAGAGGAGGCTTCCTACCCAGAAAAGATGGGAGGACCTCTCTACTTTTGAATTCAACAATTAATATCAATAGGAAATACAATTCAAAATGAAGGACTCCATTGTTTTTTAAATTGAATGAATTCATGTTACAGACCGTTCATGGACTCTTTTTCATAATGAATATAATTATTAAGAAAGAAACAAAAGTTAATTTCAAGGTTATTGCATGAAAAATAGTCCCGACAACAACAAGAGCAGCCTAATTAACGTGTGGTTATTATAAAGTCTCATTATTTATTAATTACACCAGTTGACTTTTGTACAAAATGCAAGCGATGATGAATGACTCCTTTGGCTGATGGATTTAATTAGATTTAGAGTTTTAAAAGTGTTTATACTTGTTTCATTCAATTAATATATTAGGTCCTTTACCTGCGTGTGTTATATTCTATGATCAATGTATCAAAAAGTGTGTTTGCATTCAAAAGAGGAGGCTTGCTAACCAGAAAAGATGGGAGGACCTCTCTATTTTTGAATTCAACAATTAATATCAATAGGAAATACAATTCAAAATCAAGGACTCCATTGTTTATTAAATTGAATGAATTCATGTTACAGACCGTTCATGGACTCTGTTTCATAATGAATATAATTATTAAGAAAGAAACAAAAGTTAATTTCAAGGTTATTGCATGAAAAATAGTCCCGACAACAACAAGAGCAGCCTAATTAACGTGTGGTGATTAGAAAATCTCGTTATTTAGGAATTAAACCAGTTGACTTTTGTACGAAATTCAAACCATGATGAATCACTCCTTTAGCTGATGGATTTAAATAGATTTAGAGCTTTAATGGTATTTATACTTGTTTCATTCAATTAATATACTAAGTTGTTTAGCCGCATGTGTTATATTTCATGACCAATGTATCAAAAAGTGTGTTTCAAATCAAAAGAGGAGGCTTGCTAACCAGAAAAGATGGGAGGACCTCCCTATTTTTGTATTCAACAATTAATATCAATAGGAAATAGAATTCAAATTCAAGGACTCCATTGTTTATTAAATTAAATGAATTCATGTTACAGATCGTTCATGGACTCTTTTTCATAATGAATATAATTATTAAGAAAGAAACAAAAGTTAATTTCAAGGTTATTGCATAAAAAATAGTCCTAGCAAGAACAAGAGCAACCTAATTAATGTGTGGTGATTAGATAGTCTCATTATTTAGGAATGGAACTAGTTAACATTCGTACGATATGCAAACCATGATGAATGACTCCTTTGGCTGATGGATTGAAATAGATTTAGAGTTTGCAAGTTCTTTATACTTGTTTCATTCAATTAACATACTAGGTTGCTTAGCCACATGTGTTATATTCCATGATCAATGTATCAAAAAGTGTGTTTGGAATGAAAAGAGGAGGCTTGCTAACCAAAAAAGCTGGGAGGACCTCTCTATTTTTTGAATTCAACAATTAATATCAATAGGAAATACAATTCAAATTCAAGGACTACATTGTTTATTAAATTCAATGAATTCATGTTACAGATCGTTCATGGACTCTTTTTCATAATGAATATAATTATTAAGAAAGAAACAAAAGTTAATTTCAAGGTTATTGCATGAAAAATAGCCCCGGCAACAACAAGAGCAGCCTAATTAACGTGTGGTGATTAGAAACTCTCATTATTTAGGAATTAAACCAGTTGACTTTTGTACGAAATGCAAACGATGATGAATGACTCCTTTGGCTGATGGATTTAAAATAGATTTAGAGTTTTAAAGGTGTTTATACTTGTTTGATTAAATTGAATGAATTCATGTTACACACACCGTTCATGGACTCTTTTTCATAATGAATATAATTATTAATAAAGAAACAAAAGTTAATTTCAAGGTTATTGCATAAAAAATAGTCCTAGCAACAACAAGAGCAACCTAATTAATATGTGGTGATTAGAAAGTCTCATTATTTAGGAATTAAACCAGTTGACTTTTGTACGAAATGCAAACGATGATGAATGACTCCTTTGGCTGATGGATTTATATCGATTTAGAGTTTTAAAAGGTGTTTATACTTGTTTCCTTCAATTGATATACTAGGTCCTTTAGCCGCATATCCTATATTATATGATTAATGTATCAAAATGTGTGTTTGGAATCAAAAGAGGAGGCTTGTTACCCAGAAAAGATGGGAGGACCTCTCTATTTTTGAATTCAACAATTAATATCAATAGGAAATACAATTCAAAATGAAGGACTCCATTGTTTTTTTAAATTGAATGAATTCATGTTACAGACCGTTCATGGACTCTTTTTCATAATGAATATAATTATTAAGAAAGAAACAAAAGTTAATTTCAAGGTTATTGCATGAAAAATAGTCCCGACAACAACAAGAGCAGCCTAATTAACGTGTGGTTATTATAAAGTCTCATTATTTATTAATTACACCAGTTGACTTTTGTACAAAATGCAAGCGATGATGAATGACTCCTTTGGCTGATGGATTTAATTAGATTTAGAGTTTTAAAAGTGTTTATACTTGTTTCATTCAATTAATATATTAGGTCCTTTACCTGCGTGTGTTATATTCTATGATCAATGTATCAAAAAGTGTGTTTGCATTCAAAAGAGGAGGCTTGCTAACCAGAAAAGATGGGAGGACCTCTCTATTTTTGAATTCAACAATTAATATCAATAGGAAATACAATTCAAAATCAAGGACTCCATTGTTTATTAAATTGAATGAATTCATGTTACAGACCGTTCATGGACTCTGTTTCATAATGAATATAATTATTAAGAAAGAAACAAAAGTTAATTTCAAGGTTATTGCATGAAAAATAGTCCCGACAACAACAAGAGCAGCCTAATTAACGTGTGGTGATTAGAAAATCTCGTTATTTAGGAATTAAACCAGTTGACTTTTGTACGAAATTCAAACCATGATGAATCACTCCTTTAGCTGATGGATTTAAATAGATTTAGAGCTTTAATGGTATTTATACTTGTTTCATTCAATTAATATACTAAGTTGTTTAGCCGCATGTGTTATATTTCATGACCAATGTATCAAAAAGTGTGTTTCAAATCAAAAGAGGAGGCTTGCTAACCAGAAAAGATGGGAGGACCTCCCTATTTTTGTATTCAACAATTAATATCAATAGGAAATAGAATTCAAATTCAAGGACTCCATTGTTTATTAAATTAAATGAATTCATGTTACAGATCGTTCATGGACTCTTTTTCATAATGAATATAATTATTAAGAAAGAAACAAAAGTTAATTTCAAGGTTATTGCATAAAAAATAGTCCTAGCAAGAACAAGAGCAACCTAATTAATGTGTGGTGATTAGATAGTCTCATTATTTAGGAATGGAACTAGTTAACATTCGTACGATATGCAAACCATGATGAATGACTCCTTTGGCTGATGGATTGAAATAGATTTAGAGTTTGCAAGTTCTTTATACTTGTTTCATTCAATTAACATACTAGGTTGCTTAGCCACATGTGTTATATTCCATGATCAATGTATCAAAAAGTGTGTTTGGAATGAAAAGAGGAGGCTTGCTAACCAAAAAAGCTGGGAGGACCTCTCTATTTTTGAATTCAACAATTAATATCAATAGGAAATACAATTCAAATTCAAGGACTACATTGTTTATTAAATTCAATGAATTCATGTTACAGATCGTTCATGGACTCTTTTTCATAATGAATATAATTATTA
Organism: Ceriops zippeliana; assembly: GCA_037897445.1. Taxonomy (NCBI): domain Eukaryota; kingdom Viridiplantae; phylum Streptophyta; class Magnoliopsida; order Malpighiales; family Rhizophoraceae; genus Ceriops; species Ceriops zippeliana. The sequence goes on along the minus strand of JBAPLH010001390.1, from coordinate 7,472 downwards.
AGAAAGAAACAAAAGTTAATTTCAAGGTTATTGCATGAAAAATAGCCCCGGCAACAACAAGAGCAGCCTAATTAACGTGTGGTGATTAGAAACTCTCATTATTTAGGAATTAAACCAGTTGACTTTTGTACGAAATGCAAACGATGATGAATGACTCCTTTGGCTGATGGATTTAAATAGATTTAGAGTTTTAAAGGTGTTTATACTTGTTTGATTAAATTGAATGAATTCATGTTACACACCGTTCATGGACTCTTTTTCATAATGAATATAATTATTAATAAAGAAACAAAAGTTAATTTCAAGGTTATTGCATAAAAAATAGTCCTAGCAACAACAAGAGCAACCTAATTAATATGTGGTGATTAGAAAGTCTCATTATTTAGGAATTAAACCAGTTGACTTTTGTACGAAATGCAAACGATGATGAATGACTCCTTTGGCTGATGGATTTATATCGATTTAGAGTTTTAAAGGTGTTTATACTTGTTTCCTTCAATTGATATACTAGGTCCTTTAGCCGCATATCCTATATTATATGATTAATGTATCAAAATGTGTGTTTGGAATCAAAAGAGGAGGCTTGTTACCCAGAAAAGATGGGAGGACCTCTCTATTTTTGAATTCAACAATTAATATCAATAGGAAATACAATTCAAAATGAAGGACTCCATTGTTTTTTAAATTGAATGAATTCATGTTACAGACCGTTCATGGACTCTTTTTCATAATGAATATAATTATTAAGAAAGAAACAAAAGTTAATTTCAAGGTTATTGCATGAAAAATAGTCCCGACAACAACAAGAGCAGCCTAATTAACGTGTGGTTATTATAAAGTCTCATTATTTATTAATTACACCAGTTGACTTTTGTACAAAATGCAAGCGATGATGAATGACTCCTTTGGCTGATGGATTTAATTAGATTTAGAGTTTTAAAAGTGTTTATACTTGTTTCATTCAATTAATATATTAGGTCCTTTACCTGCGTGTGTTATATTCTATGATCAATGTATCAAAAAGTGTGTTTGCATTCAAAAGAGGAGGCTTGCTAACCAGAAAAGATGGGAGGACCTCTCTATTTTTTGAATTCAACAATTAATATCAATAGGAAATACAATTCAAAATCAAGGACTCCATTGTTTATTAAATTGAATGAATTCATGTTACAGACCGTTCATGGACTCTGTTTCATAATGAATATAATTATTAAGAAAGAAACAAAAGTTAATTTCAAGGTTATTGCATGAAAAATAGTCCGACGACAACAACAAGAGCAGCCTAATTTAACGTGTGGTGATTAGAAAATCTCGTTATTTAGGAATTAAACCAGTTGACTTTTGTACGAAATTCAAACCATGATGAATCACTCCTTTAGCTGATGGATTTAAATAGATTTAGAGCTTTAATGGTATTTATACTTGTTTCATTCAATTAATATACTAAGTTGTTTAGCCGCATGTGTTATATTTCATGACCAATGTATCAAAAAAAGTGTGTTTCAAATCAAAAGAGGAGGCTTGCTAACCAGAAAAGATGGGAGGAACTCTCTATTTTTGAATTCAACAATTAATATCAATAGGAAATACAATTAAAAATCTAGGACTCCATTATTTATTAAGCTGAATGAATTCATGTTATAGATGGTCCATGGGCAATTTTTTCATAATCAAAATAATCATTAAGAAAGAAACAAAAGTTAATTTCAAGCTTATTGCATAAAAAAATAGTTCGGGCAACAACAAGAGCAACCTAATTAACGTGTGGTGATTAGAAAAGTCTGATTATTTCGGAATTAAACCAGTTGACTTTTGCACGAAATGCAAACGATGATGAATGACTCCTTTGGCTAATGGATTTAAATAGATTTAGAGTTTTAAATGTGTTTATACTTGTTTCATTCAATTAATATACTAGGTCCATTAGCCGCATGTGTTATATTCTGTAATCAATATATCAAAAAGTGTGTTTGCAATCAAATGAGGAGGCTTGCTACCCAAAAAAGATGTGAGGACCTCTCTATTTTTGAATTCAACAATTAATATCAATAGGAAATACAATTCAAAATCAAAGACTCCATTGTTTATTAAATTGAATGAATTCATGTTGCAGACCGTTCATGGACTCTTTTTCATAATGAATATAATTATTAAGAAAGAAACAAAAGTTAATTTCAAGGTTATTGCATAAAAAATAGTCCGGGCAACAACAAGAGCAACCTAATTAACGTGTGGTGATTAGAAAGTCTCATTATTTAGGAATTAAACCAGTTGTCGTTTGTACGAAATGCAAACGATGATGAATGACTCCTTTGGCTGATGGATTTAAATAGGTTTAGAGTTTTAATGGTGTTTATACTTGTTTCATTAAATTAATATACTACGTCCTTTAGCCGCATGTGTTATATTCTATGATCAATGTATCAAAAAGTGTGTTTGGAATCAAAAGAGGAGGTTTGCTAACCGAAAAAGATGGGAGGACCTCTCTATTTCTGAATTCAACATTTAATATCAATAGGAAATACAATTCAAAATTAAGGACTCCATTGTTTATTAAATTGAATGAATTCATGTTACAGACCGTTCATGGACTCTTTTTCATAATGAATATAATTAGTAAGAAAGAAACAAAAGTTAATTTCAAGGTTATTGCATGAAAAATAGTCCCGACAGCAACAAGAGGAGCGTAATTAACGTGTGGTGATTAGAAAGTTTCATTATTTAGGAATTAAACCAGTTGACTTTTGTACGAAATGCAAACCATGATGAATGACTCCTTTTGCTAATGGATTTAAATAGATTTAGAGTTTTAAAGGGGTTGGTGCTTGTTTCGTTCAATTAATATAGTAGGTCGTTTAGCCGCATGTGTTATATTCTATGATCAATGTATGAACAAGTGTGTTTTGAATAAAAAGAGGAGACTTGCTAAGCAGAAATGACGAGAGGAACTTTCTATTTTTGATTTCAACAATTAATATCAATAGGAAATACAATTCAAATTCAAGGACTCTATTGTTTCTTAAATTGAATGAATTCAAGTTATAGATCGTTCATGGACTCTTTTTCATAATGAATATAATTATTAAGAAAGAAAAAAAAGTTAATTTCAAGGTTATTGCTTGAAAAATAGTCCTGGCAACAACAAAAGTATCCTAATTAACGTGTGGTGATTAGAAAGTCTCATTATTTAGGAATTAAACCAGTTAACATTTGTACGAAATGCAAACCATGTTCCTTTATCTGATGGATTGAGATAGATTTAGAGTTTTAATGGTCTTTATACTTGTTTCATTCAATTAACATACTAGGTTGCTTAGCCGCATGTGTTATATTCCATGATCATTGTATCAAAAAGTGTGTTTGGAATCAAAAGAGGAGGCTTGCTAACCAGAAAAGATGGGAAGAACTCTCTATTTTTGAATTCAACAATTTATATCAATAGGAAATACAATTCAAAATCAAGGACTCCATTGTTTCTTAAATTGAATGAATTCATGTTACAGATCATTCATGGACTGTTTTTCATAATGAATATAATTATTAAGAAACAAACAAAAGTTAATTTCAAGGTTATTGCATGAAAAATAGTCCCGGCAGCAACAGAGTAGCGTAATTAACGTGTGGTGATTAGAAAGTCTCATTATTTAGGAATTAAACTAGTTGGCTTTTGTACGAAATGCAAAACCATGATGAATGACTCCTTTTGCTGATGGATTTAAATAGATTTAGAGTTTTAAAGGTGTTTGTGCTTGTTTCGTTTAATTAATATAGTAGGTCGTTTAGCCGCATGTGTTATATTTCTATGATCAATGTATGAAAAAAGTGTGTTTTGAAACAAAAGCGGAGACTTGCTAAGCAGAAGTGACGAGAGGAACTTTCTATTTTTGATTTCAACAATTAATATCAATAGGAAATACAATTCAAAATTCAAGGACTCTATTGTTTATTAAATTGAATGAATTCATGTTACAGACCGTTCATGGACTCTTTTTTCATAATGAATATAATTATTAAGAAAGAAACAAAAGTTAATTTCAAGGTTATTGCATAAAAAATAGACCGGGCAACAACAAGAGCAACCTAATTAAGGTGTGGTGATTAGAAAGTCTCATTATTTAGGAATTAAACCAGTTGACGTTTGTACGAAATGCAAACGATGATGAATGACTCCTTTGGCTCATGGATTTAAGTAGATTTAGAGTTTGAAAGGTGTTTATACTTGTTTGATTAAATTAATATACTAGGTCCTTTAGCCGCATGTGTTATATTCTATGATAAATGTATCAAAAAGTGTGTTTGGAATCAAAAGAAGAGGCTTGCTAACCAGAAAAGATGGGAGGACCTCTCTATTTTTGAATTCAACAATTAATATCAATAGGAAATACAATTCAAAATCAAGGACTCCATTGTTTATTAAATTGAATGAATTCAATTTACAGACCATTCATGGACTCTTTTTCATAATGAATATAAGTATTAAGAAAGAAACAAAAGTTAATTTCAAGGTTATTGCATAAAAAATAGTGCCGACAACAGCAAGAGCAACCTAATTAACGTGTGGTGATTAGAAAGTCTCATTATTTAGGAATTAAACCAGTTGACTTTTGTACGAAAATGCAAACGATGATGAATGACTCCTTTGGCTGATGGATTTTAAATAAATTTAGAGTTTTTAAAGGTGTTTTATACTTGTTTCATTAAATTAATATACTAGGTCCTTTAGCCGCATGTGTTATATTCTATAATAAATGTATCAAAAAAGTGTGTTTGGAATTAAAAGAAGAGGCTTGCTAACCAGAAAAGATGGGAGGACCTCTCTATTTTTGAATTCAACAATTAATATCAATAGGAAATACAATTCAAAATCAAGGATTCCATTGTTTATTAAATTGAATGAATTCATGTTACAGACCGTTCATGGACTCTTTTTCATAATGAATATAATTATTAAGAAAGAAAAACAAAAGTTAATTTCAAGGTTATTGCATGAAAAATAGTCCTGGTAACAACAACAGGAGCCTAATTAATGTGTGGTGATTAGAAAGTCTCGTTATTAAGGAATTAAACCAGTTGACTTTTGTACGAAATTCAAACCATGATGAATCACTCCTTTGGGTGGTGGATTTAAATAGATTTAGAGTTTTAATGGTATTTATACTTGTTTCATTCAATTAATATACTAAGTTGTTTAGCCGCATGTGTTATATTTCATGACCAATGTATCAAAAAGTGTGTTTCAAATCAAAAGACGAGGCTTGCTAACCAGAAATGATGGGAGGGACTCTCTAATTTTTATTTCAACAATTAATATCAATAGGAAATAGAATTCAAATTCAAGGTCTCCATTGTTTATTAAATTAAATGAATTCATTTTACAGATCGTTCATGGACTCTTTCTCATAATGAATATAATTATTAAGAAGGAAAGAAAAGTTAATTTCAAGGTTATTGCATAAAAAAATAGTCCGGGCAACAACAAGAGCAACCTAATTAACATGTGGTGATTAAAAAGTCTCATTATTTCGGAATTAAACCAGTTGACTTTTGCACGAAATGCAAACGATGATGAATGACTCCTTTGGCTGATGGATTTAAATAGATTTAGAGTTTTAAAGGTGTTTATACTTGTTTCATTCAATTAATATACTTGGTCCATTAGCCGCATGTGTTATATTCTATGATCAATGTATCAAAAAGTGTGTTTGGAATCAAAAGAGGAGGCTTGCTAACCAGAAAAGATGGGAGGACCTCCCTATTTTTGAATTCAACAATTAATATCAATAGGAAATACAATTAAAAATCAAGGACTCCATTATTTATTAAGTTGAATGAATTCATGTTATAAATGGTCCATGGGCATTTTTTTCATATTCAAAATAGTCATTAAGGAAGAAGCAAAAGTTAATTTCAAGGTTATTGCATGAAAAAATAGTAGTCCTGGGTAACAACAACAGGAGCCTGATTAACGTGTGGTGATTAGAAAATCTCGTTATTTAGTAATTAAACCAGTTGACTTTTGTACGAAAATCAAACCATGATGAATCACTCCTTTGGCTGCTGGATTTAAATAGATTTAGAGTTTTAATGGTATTTATACTTGTTTCATTCAATTAATATACTAAGTTGTTTAGGCACATGTGTTATATTCCATGGCCAATGCATCAAAAAGTGTGTTTCCAATCAAAAGAGGAGGCTTGCTAACCGGAAATGATGGTAGGGACTCTCTATTTTTTATTTCAACAATTAATATCAATAGGAAATAGAATTCAAATTCAAGGTCTCCATTGTTTATTAAATTGAATGAATTCATGGTACAGACCGTTCATGGACTCTTTTTCATAATGAATATAATTATTAAGAAAGAAACAAAAGTTAATTTCAAGGTTATTGCATGAAAAATAGTCCTGGCAACAACAAGAGCAGCCTAATTAACCTGTGGTGATTAGAAAGTCTCATTATTTAGGAATTAAACCAGTTGACATTTGTACAAAATGCAAACGATGATGAATGACTCCTTTGGCTGATGGATTTAAATGGATTTAGTGTTTTAAAGGTGTTTATACTTGTTTCATTCAATTAATATACTAGGTCCTCTAGTCGCATGTGTTATATTCTATGATCAATGTATCAAAAAGTGTGTTTGGAATCAAAAGAGGAGGCTTGCTAACCAGAAAAGATGGGAGGACCTCTCTATTTTTGAATTCAACAATTAATATCAATAGGAAATACAATTAAAAATCAAGGACTCCATTATTTATTAAGCTGAATGAATTCATGTTATAGATGGTCCATGGGCATTTTTTTCATAATCAAAATAGTCATTAAGGATGAAGCAAAAGTTAATTTCAAGGTTATTGCATGAAAAATAGTCCTGGTAACAACGACAAGAGCCTAATTAACGTGTGGTGATTAAAAAGTCTCGTTATTAAGGAATTAAACCAGTTGACTTTTGTACGAAATTCAAACCATGATGAATCACTCCTTTGCCTGATGGATTTAAATAGATTTAGAGTTTTAATGGTATTTATACATGTTTCATTCAATTAATATACTAAGTTGTTTAGCCGCATGTGTTATATTCCATGACCAATGTATCAAAAAGTGTGTTTCAAATCAAAAGAGGAGGCCTGCTAACCAGAAATGATGGGAGGAACTGTCTATTTTTTATTTCAACAATTAATATCAATAGGAAATAGAATTCAAATTCAAGGACTCCATTGTTTATTAAATTAAATGAATTCATGTTACAAATCGTTCATGGACTCTTTTTCATAATGAATATAATTATTAAGAAAGAAACAAAAGTTAATTTCAAGGTTATTGCATAAAAAATAGTCCTAGCAAGAACAAGAGCAACCTAATTAATGTGTGGTGATTAGATAGTGTCATTATTTGGGAATGGAACTAGTTAACATTCGTATGAAATGCAAACCTTGATGAATGACTCCTTTGGCTGATGGATTGAAATAGAT